>JAIFKG010001156.1:0-73193 GCA_020351975.1 Phyllosticta ampelicida | reverse complement strand
CGGCCCTCTGCCCTCTGCCCTCTGCCCTCTGCCCTCTGCCCTCGGCTCTCTGCCGTGGCGTCCTAGCACTCCAGTCCCACGCCGCCGCCCACGCCGCGCCGCCCCGTCCGCCGCCGTCCAAACCATCTGGAACCAACAAACACCCTTCCCGCGCAATCCCCTTCTCACGCTCTTTGCTTGCACGCTTGTTTCCAAACCACCTACTTCACGTCCTCAACCTCCGCTGCTGCTGGCACTGGCCGCCTCCTGCGCAGACCCATGGCCGGCTAACCGCACCTCCTGCCACCTGCCACTACCACTGTTACTGTCACTGTCACGGTCACTGTCACGGTCACTGTCACGGTCACTGTCACGGTCACTGTCACTGTCACTGCCACTGCCACTGCCGCTGCCACTGCCACTGCCACCGCCACTGCCACTCCCCTCTGCCCTCTGCCCGCTGCCCACCACCTCGACGAGCTGGACGAGCTGGACGAGCTGGACGAGCTCGACCTGCCTCCTCCCAGGCCCATCTCGCGGCTTGCATTGCCTCTGCTGCTGCGTTGCTGGCTGTCCTCCCGTCCGTGCTGGTACTGCCCTGCTGTTTATCTCGTCGTCCAGCGTTTCGTCATCCCCCATCTCTAGCTGCTGTGTTGCAGTGGTGGTCGAGGGCTGCCGTGACTGGCTGCAAGACTCATTTCGGTTAGCCAAGTTAGCCGTCGTCTCTCTCGGAGCATCCCAGCCTCTCCCATCTACCCAGTGCCTCGCGCAACCCACCTGTTCGACTCCCCCATCCCGTCTCAACTCCCAAACATCCTCCTGCACCGAGCCACCACACCCTGCCGGCCCGACCCTGAACCTGCAGCCCAGGACAGCTGCCGCAGCGAGCGCAACACGCCTAACCGCCGCCCATTTCGCCCCGTCCTCGACCTGCTGCCTCGGCGCCGCTTGCTGTTTACGGAAGCGTCATTACTCGACGCCCACACCTCTTCACGCGACAAAGCAAGGAGCACCTCCGTCAGCATTCCCTCAAGCCCGGAGCCTCGAAAGAAAAAAGGCCTCGCAGAGGCTCTCGTTCGCCCCACATGAGCCAAGAAGCTGTGCGGTCGTCGGCAGATCCGTCGACTTCGAGCCAGAAGCCGACGGTCAACGACAACGGCCAGGCCGTTGCGCCCCAAGCCAACAACTCTGGTACTTTTCCCCTTCCATGTTCGACCCTCGCTCAGTCAACCCACCACCACCACCTTCATTTCCACCTCCACCACCAACACCATACCCTTTCTCGTTGCTAATGGCCCCCCCTTCAGCTCAATTGGCCCCTTCCTCCGCTACCGTCGACCCCTCGACCGACGCCCCCTCGACTAGCAATGCCAACGGGACGTCCGAAGCACCGGCTATCCAAACCTCTGACCAAAACAAGCCCTCGCTCAACGTCCCCGCCACCTCTGGCACCAAGGCCGCCGAAGGGGCTTCCGCGAGCGCTACCGGCCTTAGCGGTGCCACTGTCAGCGAAGGCGCCGACAGCGTGGGCGCAGGGTCAAAGAGGAGCTTTCTAGGCAAGAGAAGGGCTGGAAGCACGACTGGCAGCAAGAGATCCAACACACCTAAGGCTGCGACAACCGAAAAGACACCGGAAAAAGCGCAAACTTCTGGCGAGGCTGGCTCTTCCGCCCAGGAGCAGCCAAAGAAAAAGGGCGTCAAAAGGATACTGCTGATCCTCAGCTGCTGCGGATCCTCGGACAAGAGCCGCAACACCGAGCCAGAGGAACCTTCCGAGGCACCCAAGAAGCCTGCCAAGCTGCGCCCTGTCCGCAAGACGCAGCCCACGCCGGTTGCTCAAAAGGGAAACAAGGATGCCAGTGCTGCCGACTCGAGCACGGCGGAATCAAAAGAACAGACGGAAGAAAAGGAAAAGGCTGGGGAGGGTGAAGCATCCACATCCGCAAACCAGACAAGAGATGCGTTGGACAGGCACGGAGACGCTCAGGTGGACAGACCGACTCAAGAAGCCGCAACGGCTTCGGAGACGTCTGGAAATCAGCAGCCACCAGCACCTCAACCCAAACATCTAGACACGAGTGCAGCGGTGGCTGGCTTCGGTCCTCAGGTCAATGTCCAAGCGCCTACTCCCGTGGCGCCTTCGGAAGACCAAACCATATCTGACAGGACACCAGAGCAGGCGGCGCGAGACACTGACATTGAAATGACTGATGCTGGGCCGTCATTACCGCTTGCCGCCAACGAGGTTGCGGCAGTCCCGGAGGACCAAGCGGTGCAGCAAAGAGACGCTCCGCCAACGAGAATTGACCTGCCACCACCCCCGCCGCTCGCCGATCGCCAAGCACAAACCTCTTCCCCTTCTGGCAATACTCCCCAAAGTCAAGAGTCTTCGGTCGCCGTGAGCCCTGCCGATCAACCACAGCAAAAATGGCTTTTGCCGCCTCCCAGACCCGAATTCAAGGGGAAGAAATGCCTGGTGCTTGATTTGGATGAGACATTGGTGCACAGTAGTTTCAAGGTAAGTTTACCCGGTACACGGCCGTACACTGGACTGACCATTGCAGATCCTCCATCAGTCTGATTTCACCATCCCGGTCGAGATCGAGGGCCAATACCACAATGTATATGTCATCAAAAGGCCTGGTGTTGACGCTTTCATGAAGCGTGTTGGTGAACTTTACGAGGTCGTTGTCTTTACTGCATCCGTCGCAAAGGTAAGACAACATGACTCGAATCCCCTGCTCTGTCTTAACTCCGTCCTAGTACGGCGATCCTTTGCTCGACCAGCTCGATATCCACGGTGTTGTCCACCACCGACTGTTTCGGGAAAGCTGCTACAACCATCAAGGAAACTACGTCAAGGTAAGCCCATTCGTTAGCCTCCGTCGACAGCGCGCTGACAGCATTAGGATCTCTCCCAAGTCGGCCGTGACCTTAAGGATACCATCATTATTGATAACTCTCCGACCTCGTACATATTCCACCCGCAGCATGCTGTGCCCATTAGCAGCTGGTTTTCGGACGCACACGACAATGAGTTGCTCGATTTGATTCCAGTCCTGGAAGACCTCGCCGGATCTCAGGTCAGCGACGTAAGTTTAGTGCTTGACGTGGCATTGTGAGTGGAGAATGAGCTGTTGCGAGAGCTGCGCGATTGGGTCAGATGGGCAAATTTCGAGCCAATAACAACACGATACACTCGCTTCGAGATTGCGAAGACGCCGTGGGCCTCAAGCAAGTTGAGAACGCTCGCGACGTGTCCGACAAGAATGCCCAAATCTGGCCTTGGCGCCTCTCGGTCCCACCGCCACCATTGATATACCTGCTGCTGCGGCCTTTCAGGACGTAGCGACATAGATTGTACTTCTAATGACTGTAATCTGCATGTCAGGAAAAAGGCAGCATTTGTTCCTGGCGAACGAGAAATTCTTTTCGCTGCATCTCGACCCGGGATCAAGATGGCCGTCGCCTCGGGAGACCACGTCAACCCGCAGGCCCCTGTGCTTGCAGATACAGTGCGCTCCTCTATACCTGGAGCTTGTCAAAAAGAAGCGATTGGAGGGCCGGCAAACAAAGCAAAATGGGCGTTCTTTTTCCTTTTCTCTCTCCCTCTCCCTCTCTCTTTTCTTTCCAGTTTTGCTTCGCGGCTTTTCTTCTTTGCTCGTCGCTGTCCTGGGACGGACTTTGCATACGCGTTTCCTGTTGGCTAGCATTGCGGAGCATTGGCATTGGCACGCTGTCTGTCTTTTCGTTGATTCCCTTCACCTTCCGCCTCCCACCACAAAACACCACCCCCCTTTCTCTACTTGCAAGCGATGGAGCCGTTGCCTTCTCGCAGTACACATTCTCGAGCCCTCTGATAGAAAGAGGGCACGACTTGAGCATATCTTAATGCTTTGCACCCCGCCTGACCCTCGACTTAGCCGAAGCACTCTCCTTTGTGCCATTTCCTATCTTCACTTCTTCCCTCCCCGCTTGCTGCTCAGCCTCTTCTTATTTCCTTGCTGCTTTTCGCTTCTTGTTTTGATACCACGGCTTGTTGGCTTACTTGAGCTGGGCAGCCAAACAGCGAGAATTAAAACAACCTTTCCTCTTCTATCGGGTAGGCAGGAACTCTTCTACAGCCAAAAAAAAATTAATGTAAAGTTGAAAGGTGGACGTGGGTTGGTAGGTGGCCACCGCCTAGTTGGTAGCTGCAAAAGAATGAACTACAAATTACCGGGAGAAGGATTGGATCTTGATTATGCAGTGACTTGAAGGAAGCAAGACGTTGGCGTCGCATGGGCGGTGAATTGTCCGAGGCCGAGAGACTGACGTTGGTGAGCTCGTGATGCGGTGGCGGTGACCTGAATTCAATGGAGGTGGCTGTAGTGGTGGACCAGACGTCATACCACGGCAGCGCGCCCATGGAAGCAAACATCCAAGTCCGCCAGCCCTACGCGACCAGGCAAAACAAATTTAAGCCACGCGATTTGGTCTACTTCACATGTCTGCAACGCCCTTTGCCGCACGTCCACAACATCACAACTTCGACCCACCATGACCGACGAGCACCACCTGGATCCGAGCGCCGGCGCGCAGACCCTCAATCACACAGACCCCGCCCCCGCGTCGTCAACAATCCAAGATTCCGCCGCCGCCGATCCAGCTACCACTACCCAGTCCCACGATCCTACCAGTACCCTCGGCGCTCACCTTCACGCCACAACCATCTCGATGGATGACGCCGCCGCAAATCAAGAAAAGAATCCGTCGCCGGCGCGCAGCAACAAGAGCGGTTGGGACGGGAAGCTGAGGCTGGAGAAGAAGCCCATCATCACCAACCCTGAGGCGCTCTCCGACCCCGAGTACTCGGACGAAGATGCGCCTCCCGTGGATGTGATTGATGCCGACGAAGGTGTGTTTTTGCGGGGAGAAATACGGGAAAGCATCGGAAACACAAGGCTGACGGTGGATCGTTTGCAGATCTGTTGGAGGACTACGAGGAGGACACGGATGTGAGGAAGCTGCCCTGATCCAGCATTGAGACCGTAGCTGATATCACCGACTGCTAGCAAATCGACCTCATCCACTGCAAGATCACATCGATCCCAGCGCTTCACCTCGAACGCTTCACCAAGCTGGAACGACTTTCGCTGCGCCAAAACCAAATCACCGACATCGACTTCCCGCAAGAGCTCGGCGCGACCCTGTCGGAGTTGGATCTCTACGACAATCTGATTGCGCACATTCGCGGGCTGGAGCAATTCACTGAGATGGACAATCTGGACCTGTCGTTCAACAAGATCAAGCACATCAAGCGCGTGAACCACATGAAGAAGCTGCGCGACCTGTACTTTGTGCAGAACAAGATTGGTACCATTGAGAATCTTGAGGGCCTGACGCTGCTGCGCAACCTCGAGCTTGGCGCCAACAGGATCCGTACGATTGAGAATTTGGAGACGCTGACGGGCTTGGAAGAGCTTTGGTTGGGAAAGAATAAAATCACGGAGATCAAGGTACATCTTCCCGCGCAAGTAATGACGTGCGCACAGAGCTGACCTCCAAACAGGGCCTCGACACGCTACAAAACCTCAAGATCCTCTCCATTCAATCCAACCGACTAACCTCGATAACGGGCCTCTCCTCGCTCACCAACCTCGAGGAACTGCATATTTCGCACAACGCACTGACCTCGACCTCTGGTCTGCAATCCAACAACAACCTGCGCGTCATCGACATTACGGGCAACCCCATCGAGCACTTGACTGACTTGGAGGCGCTGACCCAGCTCGAGGAGTTTTGGGCCTCGTACTGCCAGCTGGCCGACTTTGCCGAGGTCGAGAGGGAGCTTGCAGACAAGGAGAATTTGGAGACGGTGTATTTCGAGGGCAATCCGTTGCAGACGCGCCAGCCGGCGTTGTATCGCAACAAGGTGCGGTTGGCGCTACCGAGGGTGAAGCAGATTGATGCGAGTGAGTGCTCTTCTCCTGGACGTCCTGCTGCGGATCTCGTCTTGTTTCCCGAAACGAGTTGGAGATGCTGCAGGCCTGGAGTGGAGCTGGTTCAGAATAAGCGGAGGCTGACCTTTCTTCGCAGCCTTTGTGAGGCTTTAGCCCACACGAACCACATCCAGTGTCCCATCGCCCGTGACCGCAACACATTGCCCACCTGCCCCACAACTTATGGATCTCCTTGCTATGCCGAAGCCCCCACATCTCGAATTCTACCACATCGCTTCATCCACGACTTTCACCCACCCTCGAACACACCAATCCCCTCTACCCTCCAAGTGAAGCAAGATTACTCGCATGCATCTGGTGCCCGCGCGTACGCTGTGTCCCTTCCTCCCCACCGTAAGTATTGTACATAGAAAAGAATAGGGAGACACAGGGCACAAACAAGACCTCCCGAGTCCGATATGCACAAGGAGGGAGGTCACGCAGAGCAGGGTAAAGCAGAGCAAAGCAGAGCAGAGCAAATGTGACGAATGGTGGTAACCCCACCAACGCCCACACACAAATTCGAGAACTTGTGTGGACAGGAGAGTAGGGAGATATTACATTGGCAGAGTCCTCTTTTCCATCTTCCCACTTCCCCTTGTTTCCGTCCATTCGGCCGCCCCTCCCCCCCCTTTTGTTTTCTTTTTCCCGAGTGGGGCCCAAGGATCACTTCGGTTCGGCATAGTTGCATGCATGCCTATGGTTTTGGCGTTTTAGTCGAATCGACTCACCACACTCGATGAATCCGTCTCGTCCGTGGGTGAGCGAACGAACGGGTGGTTGGTTGGATGGATGCACGGATGAGTGGTCGATCGGTTGTATTCATCTAGTCGATGGAATGGAGGGAATCGAACGATGCGTTCACAACAACACTCGCCATGCCCCTCTCTCTCTCTCCCCCTCTCTTCCGCTCTTCCTGTGCCGCTTGCCATGCATGTTGCCTGCCTCCCTGCCCGTCGCGGCTTGCTCCCCGGGCCGACCTCGCGCCAGTAGACGTTCGGCGACAGGTTCGGCGGTGGTAAGTGCGCGTGGTACTAGCTGCACAGTAGCTTCCACGTCGAATCCGGGCTACGTCGATGTCGACGGCGAAGGTGGGGTGGGCAAGGTAGGAAGCAAAGGAAGGAGGAAGGAGGAAGGAGGAGGAGGGGGAGGCTGGGGGTTTTCCCTTGCTCTGAGCCTCGATCGCGCGAGGATGGGCGAGATGGTGCTTCCATCACTTTGGCACGCATGGCACTACTTCTGATTGTGCGACGTCAAGCAGGCGTGAGTGATTTTTAGAGTGATTTTTAGAGTCGTATATCTAAAAGTGAAATCAAACCGCGGATGGAAAAACAAAACAAAAAAAAAAAAAGAATTTGAGCGGGCCGATACGGTGCGAATCCAAGCTCTGCCCAATACAGACTACATCGAGAAGACGGGGAATCGTTCGGCTCATGCCTCCTTGTGCAGCTCCAGGTGGTTCCGTGCACGAATAAAACAAAATCTAGGGGTGACAAAGATATTGAAAGGTAGTTTTCACAATTGCTCTCACGCCCTCTTTCTCAACGGCGTCATCGCATCGCGTTCGTCCGTCATCTCAATCATTACTCGCATTCGTACATCTCGCTGCTAGAAATTGGCCCCTCTCCATCAACAACCGACGTCTTTGCGTGCGTGAAACGGCCAAAGGGAGAATGAGGGCGAGAGGAAAGATGGAGAGGAGAGTTGATTTTGTTTAGCCTTCAAAATTCACAACGCGCCAGACCACGCCCACACATAGACTCCGATGGAATGCTGAAAAGCTTTGGAATCGCCAAGTCAAAAAGAGACCAGCAGAGGCAACATTTGATACAAAAGACAAGTGGGCAGAATTTCGATTGAAGAAGGTGGGGAGGAAGTGAGGGGCAAGAGATTATGGAATCTTGAAAGGTCGTTGATGGAGTTGGATTCGTCGTGGCATCTACTACGTACGTATATGTAGGAGACGTAGAAGACGGCGGAGACGGCGCGGTATGTTGCAGCTGTGCAGTTGGGCGCAAACGTCCATTGGGCTGTTCGTGGGAGGAAAAGAAGCGCTAATATGTGGAGGATTCAGACCTCTGCGCTGAGCCGGGTATTTATAAAAAGACCTTGCGGACCATCTGGGATATGTTAGCTAAGCTGGAGCCGGCGAAAAGCCTTGGTAACCCTTGGGTTCAACTTACAGCCCAAGTACCCGCCACACCGGCCACAATTGCACTCGAAATGGCCATGGGCTTCAATCCCCTCGTGCTCTTGAAAAGAGCGCCGCTCAAAGCGCCCGCCAAAATACTGTTGGTGGTATCGTGCTTGCCGCGGAAGTGGCCAATACTGGAGTTGAAGATGTTGTAAACCATGGCGACGGTGCCGGCACTGTTGCCCAAGAATGGTCCGCGCCGCGTGACGGCGTTGAGCACGGCGTTGAGCTTGAGGCGCGGCGCCATTTGGGGAGTCGTCTTGCTCAGGCCCTCGGCCATACCCCACGCGCCTCCCAGCGACAGAGCCGTCAGGTACGTTGTGCCGGTCCCATAACACAGATCATCAGACCATCCGCGCGAGGGCAGTGCTCCATGCCGCGCGCCCGGCAGGTCCGTCAGAGCACCTTCTTCGATTGTGAGGTAGTCGAGCGTATCCTCGTTCAGTCCTGCGAGCGGGTGCAGCGCTGATGGGTCGAAGGCGCCAGGCGTCGAGAGGAATGACGACACTTCGGGAGCTACAGGGGCGGCGTAGGCTGATTGGGAAGATTGCGAGTCGGGGCTGGTGGGTGCGGTTGAGGAATGGGCCTTTGGGCCAGTGAAAGCATCCCAGATGGCCATGGTAGTAGAGGTAAGTGGTGATGATGAAAGGCGTGCGGCAAGCTAGAGATCAGCTGGGGTAGATCTGGATACTGCTCGAGGCCGAGGCAGATGTAGAGAGATGGTGGGGCAGAATGCCGGCGCAGGAGGAGGAGGGGAGTGAGGCGTAGCGACGGATGGGCGCAGAGGTGACGATATCGACGAAGGTTCTTTGCGGGCTGGCAATGAGGTCGAGAGCGGCGCCCGGCCAAAATTATTTCTGCCAAGACCGCCGTCGTTCTTGCAGGGTTCCCGCTCCAGTGCCAGATCCCGTGACTCCAAAATTTCCGACGAGCCTCGAGGTGAGCACCTAGTCCTAGGTAGGTCGTACTTGCACTTCTGGACGGCCTGTGACCAAGGTCGCTTCGACGATTCCTTTCCCTCTCAGACTCGTCTTTAACCGCATGCTCGTGCCAAAGATTCGACAGAAGACCTAACGACGCGTGCGTCGGGAGCATTGTGCCTTCTGGCCGTTTATTTTGTCACCATTACCCAAAATGGCATCGCTCCAAGTTCCGTTGTCGATGGACTACCTACGCAACCTCAGCCGTGAACTGAATCAACACATTCCTGCTGCAGGGGTAGTTACCGACGAAAGTGCAAAGTAAGAGGACATGTCCATTGTCCGTGGCAGAGCCTCAACACCCACAGAAAAATGCTGACTTGGTAAAGTGAACTTTCTGCATTGATAGACGCGCTACTCGCCACTGCGCATCTACCTCATATACAAGCCTCGCTCAGATCGGCGGCTTGCAACCCATTATGTTCGATCCTGGAGAGATCCAAGGCCCATGACGATGAAAGAATCAAAGCCCTGGCCAATGTCACCATGTTGAACAAGCTGTTTGACATTTACCTTGAGGTTTACGACAATGCAAAACCAAAATCCATGAGACAAGTCCTGCTCACTTTCTGCTCCCTCGTCCCCAAACGGCGTGACTATGAAGAAAACATGGTCATCTATGGCGTCGTCAGAACGCTCTATGGAATCCTCTTCCACAACGCCGATAATTCCAAGGTCAAGCAGTCACTCCAGGCCCTTTCCTACATTGTCCAGAAAGAAGTCTATCTTGTTGACGAGCTGGTCACGCTTGCCGACTTGCGCTACCCCCTCATGGACAGCATAGGCGGGCCATTTCTTTTAGGACTCATGAACTGGGTTGCGCACCAAGATACTGCTCAAACAGCAGGCAGCACGATTGGTGTCATTCTTGACTATGCCAGGCGACAAACGAGTGCATATCTTAGGGCTGAGGTAAATAAACTTCCTGTGTGGGTTGAACCGGTCCGGCAGTGCTTGTCCAAAAGGCCTGGTGCCCTCGATAACTTCAAAAGCCACGTTTTCCCGGGTTTGTTCAAGTCTTCTGTTCCTGACTACCTGTATTTCTTGGAGGAGATGGGCTTACTAGACCATCTCCACACATGGAATGTTGAACGCAAAGTCAGCGACATCGAGATGTCGACTCTTTTTACTTCGCTACAGGTTGGCAAGGATATGGGAATTGTCGAAGAAAAAGGTATGTAAATTGGCCCATTATTCACGCAACAGATGCTTACTGTCGTAGATCATAAATACATCAAGGACGTTGAGATTTGGGAGGGCACTATCCTAATACCAGACAAGTTCCTTGCACGACTCCTCACCCATAAGCGTCCACAGACAAGATTATCAGCACTGGCTTTATTGGTCACTTCTCCAAAAGTCACAAGACCCTTTACAATGGGCACATTCGGGATTCTGAAGGACAACTTACCCCACTTCCATGCTGATACAGACGCCAACTTTCGCAGTGGGACGATGAGTCTGACCCGGGCCATCCTGGATCGATTGAGGGCGTCTACTCACACCATGAACCGGAACATGCTCGAAGACTGTGGAAAATCTGCGGAAATCCTACTGGAGGACGAAAACCTCTCCGGATGGGACACCCTGAGAGCGCACATTGACTTTGTTCAGTGGTATGTGAAATTTTTGAGCTCTGAACTGATTCCCACGGCCGCCTATCAAAGGCATATTAGTGCGCTCAAATCGCTCTCACATGTCATGGCATCCGGGCTTGAGCCTTCGGTACCAGCGAATATGCTCTCGAAATCAGCACAAGGTCAAGTCAAGTGGCCGTTTTACGTTGAAGTCCTCGACCGGAACCTTGTTCGGCAGCTGCTTGATCTCATTATGGACCCCTTTGATGATGTCAGACACGCTTCAGCATCCATACTCAAGCTTGTACCAGCGGCCAAATCGCAAGTGGTTCATGGATGTGCACAATTCCTGATAAACGGCGAGAAAATGATGCTTCGAAGTGGACGTGCTGACCATGCAGATGGTGTTGCTCGTGTATATGACCTTCTATTCGAATGGCTGAGGGTCATGGAATATTACCCTTGGCTCCCTGAGTGGATGACAAGTCAGCGTGGCATTATCGAGCATTTGATTTCTCGATTAGATCAGACCATCGCTGCCGCAAGGACAAACATGTCAACCGCAGTAAATGAATACCCTATGCATGGCACCCTTTCAGCCTTGAGGTAGGACCAGAGCCTTTTTTCTTCCCCTCTGATCTGAGGAGAGATTGACGCGACTAGGTACATCATCAACCAGCCGAGCTTTTACTCATCTATGGCTGCTTTGGATGCTAGAGAGTTGCAAGTTTGGAAGGAACTGCACGATCATATCCTTTCCAGTCTCCAAGAGATTTGGGATTGTGTCAGAGGCGTCCTATGTGTCGATGCACCCGAAGGCTACGTACCAGAAGACATGGAAGAAGAGCCAGACTTGACCACCAAAGATATTCTGAGTTATTCTTGGAGGGCCCTGAAGGAGTCGAGGTATGCCAGCTCGCACTCTCATCAATGACTCTAGCTGAACCGCTTACAGCACTCTCTTACGTACCATTGTTGACGAAGCACCCTTTGAGCTGGCCGATAAAACTGTCATTCTGAGTCGGAACAAGTTTGAAGATTTGGGTAAGCTCTGCTTCACTCAACTGGCAGAGTTGAGGCATCGCGGTGCTTTCTCGACTGTTGCTCAAACGTTTGCCGCCTTCTGCCAGCGTTGTACCCGTTCCCAAGACTCTGAAATCGAAGGGCTACTTGGAGAGTGGTACGAAGAGACTCTGCGCTGTATTAAGGACAAAGGATCGATGATCACTCGTCGGTCTGCGGGCCTGCCCTCCTTGATAACTGGCATATCGAGCGCTCTTCCTGAAGGCTCACTCTTCGATCGAGTGATGCAAGACCTAAAAACCGAAGCTGCCAAAGAACCGGCAGAGAATGTAAACATCGATGGCAGCCATCTTCCTCAGGTTCACGCTTTGAACTGCCTGAAAGATGTCTTCACTAATACCAAGCTTTCTGGAGTTTCAGAGCCCCACATGGGCGAAGGGCTGTCACTGGCTGCGAGCAAACTTGAGTCCAATGTGTAGGTACCGCTTAGCTTCAACATGTTCTTAACTCACATGTATTCTAGGTGGGCGATACGCAATTGTGGCTTGATGTTGTTCCGCGCCCTTATCGACCGCTTGCTCGGTAGCGGCACCACCCAAAACTGGAAAGAAACAGATCATTTAAAGATATCTCGTCTCTCTTACAAGAAGTATCCAAATCTTCTTGATATCATCACGTCGCTGCTCAACCCTAGCTCGCGAAGCAACGGTAGCGGAAACGAATTGACCAGCTCAGCTCTTGAAGGTGTCTTTCCGGCGCTGCAAATCCTGCAACGAGCGAAACCGCCTCCGGAGAGGAAGGCGGAAATCCACATTCTTGTTTTCAAACTGACCGAAAGCGCTCACTGGCACGTTCGAGACATGGCTGCTCGGACTATCGCGTCGCTGCTGGACGCCGAGGAAAGAGTCGAATGGTATCTCTGGCTCCTCGAGATGCCGCGTCGAGGGCAGAATGCCCTGCATGGAAGGCTTCTCGCAGTAAAGTATCTGCTCATAGAGCACACCAATTACATTATGGAGACTTATAGCCAGTCAGACCTCGAAGGTAAGATTGTTAGCACTCATTTCAAGAAGGACGCTAATCTTGTAGCTGAGATGCATCTCCTCGATTTTGCATTAATACAGAATGGCGAGCGCTTGCATGGGCTCTCCGATGCCAATAACAACTGCCCATTTACCAAGGCTGCATTTTTGGATATATCCTTCGTCATGAAGACCGGTTGGCGAAGGGTGTGGGATGGTACGTTGCAGCGGTCCAGTCACAAAACACTGGCGAAACTGACAAATTCAGAATACCCATCAAGCGATGTCATCTCCAGGAACCGTTTTTCTTGGGGGTGGACAAGATTTTCAGAGTTCTACGGAAAGGACCCGGAAGACGCGCTCAAGCGACGCTCTTCTGCTTACAGCGTCTTGCTTGACATGCCTTGGAATGAAGATTTCACCCCCCCCGAGCAGTTTGGAGAGTTTCTCACAAGATTACCCCTAGAAGACCCAGACACCTTTCGCTCCTGTTTGGAAGTTCTGGTACCCGAGTGGTCAGACTCCATCCACAAAGCCACAAACAAGGTCAAGTTTTTCAAGTTGATTGGTACTTGTTTGAGCAGATCGACGCTCGGAACTGAAGACGTGGAGATACACTCCGCTATCCGCCATGCTGTTGCGGAGTTGGTCGGCGATGGCCTGCGGATTGCTCCGACAATGCAGGGAGATGTCATGCTCAAGTTGCGTGAATGGAAAGGCCGAGGCTTTGGGTCTCCGTCTCTACAAGAAGCCATGCTCCGTCTCCGTGGGGAGTTATTGGACTTGAGGCACAATGGCGAGAGGGATTGGCGAGCTCTTGCGAAGGAATATGTGCTCTTCAACAACACCGTCGCCTGTAACTTGGACGAGAATATGGTAAGGATTCCGGCCTAGAAGAGATCCAGAGCAAGCAATACTGACCCCAAAGTAGCCCTTTCCAACCCGATACGCTGCAATCTCTGCTCTTTCGTCTCTGCGCGCCATCTGGTGGAAGCCTGAAACTGAAAAACTTGCTCCAGACCAGGCGCATGCTCGTGTTCTGACGCTTCTATCACTGACTCAAACGGTATTTACGGCGCTTAACGACGATGACGACGAGATTCGTGACGAGGCTGCGGCCATGGTCGCGTGCATCATCAATACATCGAACCTAGAACTTGAGTGCACGTCCGCCACCATGGTACCCCTTGCGGCCGCATCCAGACTCCTGGTCCACACGGCCAAAGTGGTTGCGTCCTCACCCCCGACTTCAACTGATAGCAGCTCCGCGCTCCCCTCTCCTCTTTCCGTTGTCATCACCTTTGCGGTCTCCCGAATCCTCTCGGCCGCCTCGCCTACACCGCCGTCATCATCACCATCCTCTTCTCCTCTTTCCTTGACACCACACCTAACCCCGGCTGCATCGCCGCAGCTATTCCACGCGCCAGTAATCCCCGATATGCTCAGTACACCCGTTTCAGAGCTACTCGACCTCGCCGCAAAGGAGGATACAGCGCTATTTGCCACTGAGCGGCAGAACTTGTTCATCGATCCAGTGCGCGAGATCACGCAGTGGTCGAAGTTTTTGATCGACTTGCCCATGCCAAACGGCACCAATGAAAATCCAGTGGACGACGCCATATCTTCCCTCGCGGGAGCCCTCTCCGTGTGGGCCCTGGCAGGAATCGTTTCTGTGGCGTCCATGACCCGCAGCAAGCCTGACAGCGTGCTCGGTTGGGGCTCGCAATCGAAAATCACAACGCTCGTCTGGGCGGTGATTCGCGTCGGCACTGTTTTGCTCGAGTGGCGGAAGAAGGGAGTCCCTGGCGTTATGGGAATCAGTATCGAATGGAGTGACGTGTTGATGCGTTTGCAGTCGGCGTTGAGGCTCGTAGAGACGCCAAGCTGGTTGGTCGAGGGCCCGAACATGAAGCGTTTCTTTCAGTCGTGGAAAGAAATTGAACCTTCAAAAGATGTGAGAACATGAAGAGGATGGCTATTGTTGGGAGGAAATATAGTTGTGGTTGGCGGCGCAATCAGGATTACAAGAACATGGATAGAAGGAGAAGAACTAGACACGGCCGCTTCAAGACAACGAAGGGATATTTCTAAGAGGACGGAAGACAGGCATTGGATTGAATTACAACTACGATTGCAAAATAGGCATGCGTCCTCGATCTTACCTGTCTTATCAACAATCAACGGCACCTGCGTGCCGCTTCATTTTGCCACCGCTTACGTTCACAATGTGTGTGCATCTCAAACATAACCAACAAAGTCAACGAACCCCTTCATGTGTCTCGTCTTGTCCAACAGCGTGCTTAACCATTGGTCGATTGATAGATTACTCTCTCGTCCACCGTTTCCCAATCTTTTCATTTTTCCGTTCTTTTTGTCGAAAGGGGATTGAAGGCATAAAAGCCATTCTGTATGCATCGGCACCAGCGCACTCGTGCCATGCCATACCAATACCGTTCCATTCCATGCTTCCATCGCGTGCGTCGGGCCCATTCTTGCGTTCATTCGGTCCGTCGTTTGTTATGGGGAGTACTAAAACTAAGCTATATAAAAAAGCGAAAAGAGATTGCGGATACTGCAAGGATTACAAAAAGGGGCAACCGGATCAAAACCAACCAGACGCATGACATACTGGACCTACGCTGTGCTTGGAAAGACCAAAGGAAGGAAAAGTGGTGAAGAGGAGGGAGAAGAAGATGAAGAATGGAGAGGGGAGACTAAAGGGTGATGGGGGGCTCAGAGGGCAGCCGGTTCGTTTTGCGATTGGACTCGTCGGACTGACACCGTACCTGCCAGGCCGCCAGTAGGTGCTTGGCGAGCGTGAAGTTCGATCTGCCCCCCCGGGGAGGCCAGGTCCAAGGTGGATTTCACCCGGTTTTCATGAGGGGCCAGTTGGTTGCGAGGTGCTATTTCCCCGGTTTTGGTGGTGCTGCGAGCGCACCTTATGGCAATATCTCGCTCCAGATGTACGGGAAGATGACGACGCAGGCCTTCCAAAAGACGCCGGCGGAGCTAATCAATGCCCATGGCTTCAGGAGCAGCGGCGCAGCCGCGACGCGCAACCATATGGCATAGAGGGCGACGCTGAAGAAGTGGTAGAAGAGGACGAGCGGCTGCCGGATGATGCCGGCGAGGAGACCAACGGGGCCCGAGACGCAAGAACCGCCGAGGAGGAAGTAGCGGAAGCAGCCGAGCTGGAGCGCTTTGAGGGCTGGATCTGTGAGATGTCAGTTGACGGCCAGGAGTCTCAGAAAGGGAAGAGTATATCTACCGTCTGCGGCGAACAGGGCGTAGAGGGCCAGCGCAAGGATGTTGATGACGGAGGCCCAGTTCTTGCGGCGCCAGTGAAACGACTTCATCTGCGAGAGGACGGCCTTGGTGTCGGAGAGCTGAGGAACCCTTTCCGGACTGAGCAATTCGGCCAGCAGGACCACGTCGTTGAAGGCGACCGTCATGCCACCCCCGGTCAGCGGGTGCCGCATATTCAGTGCGTCGCCGGCGATGACCAGGCCTGGTATGCGGTTCGTGGCTGGCGGCAGGAAGGAGTTGGGCATGCTCCGCAGCTTGCCTGCTTGTAATGCGCGCTCGAAGCTAGGCTGCACGCACTGGGGCAGAGCGGGCATGACTACATTCTGGAGGTGGTTCTTCACACCACCATTCTTTGGAGATGCGGAGGGCAAGCCCTCGGGCACGTCAATGAGAACGCGAGTCTCGTGGGTTCCAATCTGGTACAAAAGCACTGGAGGCCCTTCTGATAGTACGACGTGACCATGAAAGGGGCTGGGAAGTTCCGTATCGATGAGCTCAAGCGCAAAAAACTTGGAGCGTACCTGTGGGGTATGCGGATGGTATTGCTTGCGGAACTTAGATGCATATCCATCGGCTACAAGGGTGATATGTCCGAAGTACTGGAAACTTTACGGTTAGCAGCTTGTCTTAATTTCATTTCAAGCTGCAGGAGAAGTTTTGACCTACATAGTCTTTTTTACCCTTTGTCGAACACTCGACACCAAGTACCTGTCCGGTCCATCCATTGCGAATCACATCTTTGGCCTCTGTTTCCACGACCAACACGTTTGGCTCCTTCATCGCGGCCTCCCGTAATCGCTGGATGAAGCGGCCGTGGTGAAACGCCCGACCTTCTGGCTTGTCCGCCCTCTTATCGACCTCTCCGTCCTTGTCGTCGGCCACAGTGTTTCGCGGATATGGGATATGCGCTGCGTCGCCGTAATATATGACCTCATACCCGTAGCAAGGAATCGCATCGATTTCCTCCAGACAGTGCGCAAGTCCCAGTTCACGCAACGCCTGCACACCGCCCGGTTGTAGCAATTCTCCAACGATACGATCCGGCATCTTGAGGCTCCTTTCGAGCAGGATTACACTGCGGCCCTGGCGCGCAAAGGCGACGGCAGCGGCGCTGCCAAAAATACCGGCGCCTATGATGACGACGTCGGCATCGTGGTGGAGAACGCGGCGCTTCTCTTGGGAGTCACGAAATCTGCGTGGGCCGCTGCTGGTGGATGTCGATGACGGCGTAGATTCAGACGGCGAGGGCGAGCCGTCGAGAATTAGCGGCATGGCGGGCGGGGCGTCTGGCGGTGTCGGTGTTGGTGGGCGTCGGTGGTGTGACGTTCAGTATCTGGATGATGAATTGGCACTTGCTGACGGGCGTAGGGGTTGAAGCGGTGCGAGAGCCAGACACAGGACCGCGCGGAATGCCCTGGGAAGAAAGGCAGTCAGCCTGGAGTCTTTAAGAGTCGTGATCTCAGCGATTGAAAGGCGCGGGATAAATCGGCGCGGAGGAGGCTGCCAGTAATAAGGTTGCGATTTGGTGGCGCACCCAATTGGCTGTACAAGGGGCTTCCCCAAGGCGGTCTAGTACTCGCATTTTCACGTGCGGCTTTTCAGAGGTGATGCCGTAAGTGGTTGCCTTATCCTGCCCCAAACTTTCACACAATAGCCGGCAAAGCTTCTTTGCCTGCCTGACGATGTGCCGTTATAGCCCTGGGACGATGAAATCACCACAACAACGTGCTCATCAGACCATCATGTCTCTATGTCAACGCCCAAAGTCCACTCTCACTCAAATCCGATTTGTACGCGCGGCGGGTCATGAAGAAGGAAAATTACATTAAAGTCAAATTCTACTCTACCTCTCTGAGGCCATCAAAGTCGATGGGTATATGGAGCTCAGGCGCTTGTTGGGAATCCAAAGTCACAGCCTTCCCTTCTAGTGCTTGTCCGAAAGCCATGTCAAATGCAAGCAAGAAACTAGCGAAGCCACTCTCCACCCCAAGTGTTTCTCGACCCCAACATTGTTGCCAAGCCAATGTGCGTCAGGAGCTCGACTAGTCCCTCACAGCGCCCTTCCCACCGGAGCAGCCCTTTTGCTGTTCTTAGGCGAGAGCCTCGGAGGCATCATTCCCGGCGAAGGTGCTCTCGTCATCTCGGTTAACCTTGCCCCGATCGCCGTGTCTGCTCCGCCCGACAGGTCCAGCTTCCTGTCCAAGCTGGAGTAACTCTGTCTAAAGTAGGCCTCGAAGAACTCGCTGAGATGGGAGGCATCTGGGCCTCCAGTCGCGAGAGAAGTGTCAAGGGTACCGTATTCAAAGCTGAAGCGATAGCTTTGAGCGCTGGTGCTACGGGACGAGGCTTCGTCTGTCGTAATGGTCTGTCCCTGGACAGAAGGAAAGCCCCGGTCAATGGTGCTGTCAGACAGGTTGCGCGAGTGCCGAGAGTGAGTGCTGCTCTTGTCGCTCTCGGAGCTGTAGAGAGACTGTCGTGACATGTAGAGGTTGGTGGGCAATGTGTAGTTGGGGACTTTGGGGTTTGAGGGTTGTGTCTTGATTTCTGACTCTGTCCACTGACTTTAGCTTCCACGCAGCTCAAGATGTACCGTGTCGCTACTGACGGGCGGAGTGCTTCTGTACTGCCTTCGTGCTATCAGTCGGCGAGATTGATCGTTGCGGAATGTAATGAGAGCTGATTTTGGGGGGAGACGGAGGCCAGTTGGTAGGAGACGTAGGGTCGGTCATGCTGCTCGCACCAATCGTAAAGTCAACAGAGACGGCCATAGACTTGGTGTTCAGGTCCGATTGAGATCTAAGAGGGGCCATGCGCGGCACTCGCTCCACAACCGGCTGGTTCGAAGGGTCATGCATTTTGCGGACCGGAGCCAGCAGATCAGGGGAGGTTCTGGCCGACGACTGCGATCCATCATCGCGGTTCGATGGAGAGAAAAAAGCGCTTTTGGGAGCAGCCGGTGATGGTGGCACAATCAGACTCATATCGAGGCCGCCATGACTCTTCCAGCCATTTAGCTCCGCCTCGGATGGCTGAAGCTTGACTTGCGACGGCGCAGTTCCTCGGACAATTGACGACAAGCTCTTGACTGAATCATTTGTCTTGGCTCGAGGCAACTTCAACACGCTGGCAGCAGGAGAAATGAGCTTTGGCGTGTGGCTGGTACCGATTAGAGTGTTGCCGCTGATGGAAGTATTGCGTGAAGTGCACTGCGAAGCAGGGCGAGACTGGCTCACGCCACCGAAATAACCTGCTTCCAGTGCGCGAACACCAAAAAGATCCCCTTCGTCCTTGTCTCTCTGGGCAAAAGCTAACCGTTCATTGTCGGCACGGGTCTTTTCCAATCTTTCAACCGACAACTTGTTCAACCTTGCTTCGCTGTCAGTCCAATTTCCCTTGTCTGAAGAAGTAAAGCATCGTACTTTGATCGGTTGTAAAACCATTTGAGAGCACCGGCTCCTAGCGCCGCAACGATCAAGGCCATAAAGACCAAGCTGCTTGAGTCAGCACATAAGCACCCAAACGTACAACATGAAGACTGTACCAATATTTCCAGTTCAAACCAAGGTCTGTCCACCAACCCATGATGAATGATTTAGCCGAGGAGTGTTTCGAAAAGAATGAAAGGCGGCGCTTTGAATTTCAGAGTTACGAAAAGAGAAGGACCTAAGAACGAGGGCGATTCTGCCAAAGACCAAGGCTCAAAAGAGTGGCAGCAACGGCAGAGACCAGACGCTCTGCACGCGCGTAAGGGAGGGTAGAGTACCGCAAAAAGAGAAAAGACTCGGAAACGCGTCCCCAAAAGTAAGGCCAGCAGGTGGATTTTGTAGGAGAGGGACCTCGAGGGGTAGTTTGCGCAAGTCCCCGCAATGGCTTGCAGGTAAAGCGACTAATCGTCTCAAATGACGGTGGTCTGAGCTGAAACGGCTTTTGGGTCCCAGTCGGCGGAAACAACAACAGCAACAAATTAACCACAAAGGAAGCACAGAAGAGTTGGACAACAGGCTCCGGAAGGCTGGCAGATGGCTCATTGTAATTTCTGAAGAGGCGGGCAGTGCCGCCGAGAAGGAGAACAGCGCGATGAGAGAAGGCCAAGCTAGCCAAGCTGTGTTCGATGGCTCAACTGGAAAGAACATATTTTGCGGCTTGCGTGTTCTCCAGATGGTGGCGGGCATCGGAGGGAGTCTTCTTGCCGGATCTGGCTGCCAAGGATAACGCGTGCCATCCCGAGCTGTGAAGGAGGAGCAGATGAAGGTTCGCTCTGGACGTTTAGCAGCCGTACTTTGCTCTGAGTCTAGGACAAGTCGAGAAGCTGAACGACATGGCGTCCGCTTAGTGCGAGTGAAGACGAAGAGGTGTTGTTTGTGGACATTGGGTAATTCTGGTTGTGGCTTGGAGGATGAGGATTTTGCCCTGAGTCTCATCCCCAGATCTGTCCAGATGCCCCTAAGACCGTTGGCCAGTTATGGCCGTTGAGTCAGCATGCCCGTCAGAATCGGTGGCCTGGTAGCTGTTTGACCCTCGATCGTCAACCTTGTTGAGAGCTTGAGATAAGTTGAACAATGAAGAGAGGGAGTTGGTCAGGATGAGCACGGATGCCGTTCTCTCGCTTAAGCAGGAACTGGTTTAGCGCGAGGACCCAGATCCAAAAATAGAGTTCTCGGTTCGACCACCGTTCTCCGCACCTCAACCTTCGATATCTCATCCACGGTTTTGATCAGCGCTAGCTCCCGGCGAACCACATTATGATTTTTCTTTGCAGCCGCCCTATTCTGATAGCCTCTCTTGAACTGTACGCATTTCTGATGGGTACTCTTCATTTACCAAAGTCGCCGTCTTCAACAAAGAGATTGTCCGCTACGCCATGCAGAAATGTGATTGCATGCTCAATGCTTTCATAGGTAGGCGCAGCGGAAGGCCTAGTTTGAAGATGTGCTTCTAACCATGTTGAAGTGAGCGCGAAGTCAAGCATGCGTCATGTCGCTGGTAAGCCTAGTGGCGTCTCTAACATAGCCTCCCATGCTCCCAGATAAAGCAAAAGGAATCTCTGAGAAGAGGCAACCTCGCTTGTGGATACTTCCCCTGACTCCAGCCTCCTGGTATTCTCGACACGAAAAGTATTGGACATAGCGCAAACACCAACCGTCCTTACAACTGCAGAACTTTCGTTGCCCCACCGGCCATCGGCATGGGTTGTATCTCTCCCAGAGGAATAACGTTTTACCTCTGGCACAATCGCCAGTCAGCACCAACCACGTCACTGCCATAGCCGCTTTAAAATGTCAAACGAAGCTCCGGTCTACTGGATGTCCAAGACAGCCAGTCATGAGGCAAAAAGTTGCCATGTCGAGCTGGTCAGCAAGTTGCCCACGACTGATCCGAGACCGCCCTAAAACAAAAAGATCAGGGAGTGGTCCAAAACGGACAAATGTTCTGAACAGCGATTGGTGGTCGAGGTCAAAAGAGTTTGGTGTCAAAGTGGTGTCACGGACTGCGCCAAGAGCAGACACAGGACCTCAAAGGAATGCTGCGTAGAAAGAGATGATCCCGGGATTCGGATGACTAGTCTGGATGCGTCAAGGTGGCTGGCTAAATGGACCAACTACCTGGGAGTTTCGAGCCTCATTTGCTGCTTGTGATACAAGTTGCAGTAGCCTTGTGCGCGGCAACACATCGGCATCGGGCGCGCTTCAAATTGCAACCACCCAAAAGCGTCGAGACGACTGGCGGTGAAGGCATGAGACAAGGACCTCTCGCTGCCTGGAAACCCAACACTGTCGGAAAATATCCGGACCCCTGCAAACCGGCTGTGACTTGTCTGCTTTCTGCGTGACGGCGGCTGGCTCTGGTTTTTTGTTGCTTCCTCTTTAGAGCAATCCAGCGAGCCAAGAGGGAGAGCCGACATGGTGGACATCCAGGAAACATCTGGACCACACATCACCAGTTGATTTTGCAGCTGCATGCCTAGAATAGACGACGGGCGACGAGCGACGAGCGACGAGCGCTAACCTCCTACCGCTGTAGCACCCACCCACGATCGGCGGAGCATGTGCGGCTGCTTCATGTCTCGCACACAAAGTGACACGACAGCAAGGTATTTGTGATCCGTATAGGTAGGAAACCGGGTCAGCGAGATCTGGTGACGGCAGTTTGCATGTTGCGAATTAACAGCCACATCCAGCCTTGGGGGGTCCATCGGGACTCGGAGCAGCGTACAAGCTGTCGCAAGTAACACGGACGACCGTGGCCCTGCTTGATTGGACGCCAGCGAGGGAATTTCATACCAAGAGGAATGGCGAGGCCGGATGGTTGCAGGGCAGGATCGGGAAGGAGAAAAGCCTCATGTACATGACCTGTTGCAAGAAGCGTGACCGATCAAGCGGAACCGTGGGAATTGGTGTGACTGTTGAGAACCGGGACTTGAGAGGCCAAAGCAAGGACGGACGAGGGAGCAATTGACCTTGACGCAAACCGGGATTGGGTGAGGGAGGACCGAGAGGGCAGACGCTTGCACAGGAAATTCAAACCACCCCAGGTAGCCGAGACGTGGAAAGACATGGTATCGTGATTCGTAAAGCAAGGCAAGGTGGTGGTAGTGAAGACGGTAGAAATTCTGAAGTCGATGCCCGCGCAAGGAGCAACAACCTAACCTACCAGCAAACGGGCCACGGACCCTGAGAGACGTCACCCGCTGCTAACCTGTGCACACGCGGGGCAGCTACACCAAACCGACTCCGCCCACCAAACTCCTCGCCCCTCCACCACCAGAAACCCATCCAACCATCTCGCTCGCCGCCTACGAAGATTCAAAGAGCCCCTGTCCATCACGCCCACCGCCATGTCTGCCGCCGACGCAAAGATTATCAAAGAGGAGCCTCTTGTACGTGCACAACCACGACGTCGACCCACGAACCGAGGGAGGAAAACAACTTTACGTCCACAAGACCATAAGCGCTGATTCGGCACTCACAGGATCCTAAGAATGCCCGCTGGACGCGCCTCGTTTTGTAAGCCATTACTCACCGCCCAATTGATCGACTTCGACCCCTTCTCACCTCTGTCTTCAACACCTCCGCCTACCTAGGCATCTTGCGCCTCACACACGCAGCCTACCTCTCGCCTCTCCCCCTCTCGCGCTTCCAAACCGACCAATTCTATCCGCACTGCTCGCCCCGTTGCACCGCTAACCGCACTCTTCGGTTGCAGAACAACCTACACCGACCCGCTTAACCAAACGCGCGACTGGGAATCAGCGCGGCGCACAACACGGCCAGCGGGCGCTGCCATCGACGGTGTCGGCATCCTCGCGCTACTGGTGACGCCGGGAACAGACGTGCCGCCGCGGCTGCTCCTCCAGAAGCAGTTCCGGCCGCCGACGGGCAAGGTGTGCATCGAGGTGCCGGCGGGCCTCATCGACGCCGGCGAGAGTGCCGAGACGTGCGCCCTACGCGAGTTAAAGGAGGAAACGGGATACATTGGGCGTGTCATCTCTCCTGACTCAGGCTCGTCGTCGACACTCACTCCCGTCTCTCCCATCATGTACAACGACCCCGGCTTCTGCAATACAAATCTGCAAATGGTCCATGTTGAGATTGACACCACAGCGCCGGAGAATGCGCCCGATAAGCTGCAGACGCAGCTCGAGGAGAATGAGTTCATCGAGTGCTTTAGCGTCGAGCTGGGTGATCTGTATGCTGAGTGCGTGCGCCTGGATAAAGAAGGCTATGCCATTGATGCGAGGGTCGGTACGCTGGCCGAGGGCATCGAGGCTGCAAAGAAGTGGGCTGGTGTGTTGGGCAAGGCGTAGAGGTAGGTAAGCCGGGGCCAAAGGAACAGTGGGAGCCTTTTGCCTACAGGACAGAGAGCACGTGGTGATACACGAAAAAAGTAGATGGTCATCATCCATTCCATCATGGCATTTGCCTACCCCGGCAGATACACAGACCAAGATCCAAGATTCCATAAGAGTCTACACTTGAATCCAAGAGAAGAAAAAAGAATCCCTCAATATCCAGCCTGCCAGCCAGTGATTGATGCGCCTGCCCCTAGCCTCAACGCCCAGAAAGCAATCCAATGCAGCTAAAAAAAAAAAAGCAAAGAGCTTCATGTCCACATGACTATTTGCCGTCGTCTCCAAGCCATAGTAGTTTCTTTCTTTTTTGATATTATCATCCCTATTTCTCAAAACGTAACGGAACCTTCCAAAAATGCGTAACCCAGACAGAGCTCTTGGGGGAATCCTTAAAAGTCCTTGCCGTTGTTGGCTGTGCCGTCGACGCCGTTGGTGGGCGAGTCGAGGCCGTCCGAGTTGAGGTCGGCCGTGACCTGCTCGAGGCAGCCAGCGCTTGCGGCGACGAAGCCCAAGTAGGGACGCGAAGGGTCGAGGACGCGCGAGAGGTACTCGGGGTGGTACTGGACGCCGACAAAATAGGGGTGGTCCTTGAGCTCGACGATTTCCATGCGCTCGCCCTTGTCATCCTTGCCGATGAAGGTGAGGCCGGCCTGCTCGAGGCGCTCAATGTAGGTCGGATTGACTTCATAGCGGTGGCGGTGGCGCTCGAGGACCTCAGGGGCGTTGTTGTAAAGAGCTCGCAGGCGCGACCACTCGCTGCCCGGCTGGAAGACAGTGGGCCGGAGTCCCAGACGCATCGTGCCGCCCATATTAGCCTTGTCAATTTCGGGCATGAAGACGATGACTTTGTCATTCGCTTTGGCGTTGAATTCTTCCGACGTGGCGTCCGTGATGCCGCACATGCTACGAGCGTATTCGATGACGGCGACTTGCATCCCCAGGCACACGCCTAGGTACGGGGTACGGTTGTCGCGGGCCCACTTTGCCGCCGCCATCATGCCTTCGGTGCCCCGTTGGCCAAAGCCGCCCGGTACCAGGATGCCGGATGCCGTGCAGACTTGGTGCCAGGCCTTGTGGAACTTAGCCGGGTCGCTCTGGCGCGTCACCGGCTCCAGGTGCTCTGCGTCGACCCAGATCAGGTTGAGCTTGCGCCGGCACCGCATCGCCGAGTGTTCCAGCGACTTGATGACCGACAGGTACGAGTCGTGGAGCTCAATGTACTTGCCCACAAGCGCGACATTGACCTGCTCATAGTAATGGTCCTGCGTGACGGTCAAGCTCTTCCACTGCCTCCAGATCTTGGCCCCCTTCCTGACCATGGCCGCCGGGACGGCGTCGCTGTGGATCTTGAAGGCCTTGCGGAGCAGCGGAATCAGACCTTGCTCCTCCAGGAGCACGGGGACCTGGTAGATTGTAGGCATGTCGCGGACCGCAACGACTTGCTCCACCTCGACTTGGCAGTGGTGCGCAATCTTCTCAATCGTGCTACGCTCCAACGGGCGCTCGCATCGGCAAGCAATCTAAAAAAGCAGCGCGTGAGTAGAACTGCGCCAGGGTGAGGAGCGGCTCGTTGCATACCAAGTCGGGGATCAGACCAGCGCTGCGCACGCTCTTGACGGCGTGCTGCGTCGGCTTCGTCTTTTGCTCTCCATTGATGGTTGGCACGTACGAGACGTGGATGTTGAGAAAGTTGTTCTTTCCAGCCCGGTGGCGCAGCTGTGTCATCGCCTCCACAAACGGCATGCTCTCAATGTCGCCGACCGTGCCACCCAGCTCCACAATGCAAACATCCGGCTCCTCATTGGTATCGTCGACGGGAATCCTGGCCACTCGCTCGATCCAGGCCTGGATGGCGTCGGTGATGTGAGGAACCACTTGGACCGTCTTGCCCAGGTAGTCGCCGCGGCGCTCTTTTTCGATAACATGCTGGTAAATCTTGCCCGTTGTGATATTGTTCTCGCGCGTCAAGGTGATGTTGAGGTAGCGCTCGTAGTTGCCGAGGTCAAGGTCGACTTCGCCGCCGTCGCTGAGCACAAAGACCTCACCGTGCCTTGACTCCAGTCAGCAGGCACTTGGAGGGCCTAGGTGAGGGGAAAGCATACTCCTTGGGGTTCATGGTACCCGCATCGACATTGAGGTATGGGTCGATTTTGATCGACGAGACGTGCATAACCGGTCAGCATGTTGAGCCCAAGAAAACGCGCACAAAGACGAGAAACACGCGTTACGGCGGGCCACATATCTTGAGTCCAATTGTCTTGAGCAGTAGACCAGTCGAAGAGGCTGCAAACGCGTCGGATCAGCCAAAGCTCACGCGACTCGTGGGTAATTTTTAAATGGACGGTCGCACCGATGATGCCTTTGCCAACGCCGCTAATGACACCTGCTATGAGGTTAGAGAGCTGTCTGAGAGTGGGCGACGGGTACCGAAACTTGCCTCCAGACACGAGAACGTATTTCATGGTGATGGTCTCGAGGTTATTGTGCCTTTTCCTGGCTCTTGCCAGGGGGAAGGAAGAAAGAGAAGGGTTAAGCAAGTCTGGGAGAAAAAATATTGGTGGGGCCAATCGGCTAGGGCTGACGTCGTGGGCGCCTCGAGAGGCGAACACTCAAGATGCGGGAGCCGGTCCAAACTTAAACCTAACGCGCCCTTTCGCCGTCTGCCAACACACATAGCTTGCCGCTGTTGACAGATCTAGCGTGGTCGAAATTGTGCCTGTTGCGGTGAATAACCGCCATGACTCAACCTTATCCGCAGCAGTTCGTGTTCTCTGCGTGGCTCTCTATCAAGACTGGTCTATATACGTTCATGGGATACCTGGATGAAATGTTGGACCACAGCAATCCTTCAACGTGTTGAGAGGTATGTAGCAGCAATATAAGTAGATTCTCTTAGCGGTCTCTTTCGTACAAAACCAGCCGCTCCTATTACCGCGTCCCGCCATAATTTCATGCACGTGCCGGTCGTCAGGTCCGTCTCCCTTCTCTTCCATAAGTCATGGTCAAAATTTCTCATCAGAAGCTTCAAAAAGATGCTCTCACGGCCATACAGGTCCGGCAAATGCTACTACATACCTTGCCCGACTACATTCCGAGACACTCGGAACACCAAGACAGGTCTCTTTCAGTAAGCATCGCTCCAAAGGAAGGCAAACGAAGTGGGTATGCCATGCCAGCTTTAAAATGAACCCATAATGCTCGTGATCCAGACCGTGATTTTGCCATTGGCATACTTATTCAACCAAAAATCTTCTACTCTCGACGCCTCTTTCGTCCAGCATTGGACTCCTCATCATCTTGGTCTTCCTCGCTGATGTTGCTCACTCGCCGTCGAGCCAACGCCTTCTCGTTTCCTTTTTTCACTTGGATGTTGCATCCTTGCAGCTTCAAAGCCCGCGTGAGTGCACTGCTGGGCCGCATTCCCGGAAAGTCTTTTGCGGTGTATACGTGAAAAACGTCACTCAATACCTCGGTCAGAATGGGCATGAGTCCACCAACGTGGAGATTCATCGGATCGATGCGCATGAGGACAAATCTCAGACGGTATCTTCCGTGGGTTCGACAAGAAAGATCGGGGAAACAGAAGAAGCACCCCTCAACATCGTGCTCATCCTTGGCCACCGAGGGCGAAGCAACAAGCTGCCCCATCAGCCGTCTTGTTGTCCGTCTATCAGGTTGGACAAGAGCTGTTTCCTCGCTCGTACCATCGGCATTCCATAGCGTGCAATGAACAACATTGAGCGAGTACCGCAGCTCGTCTGGATCCGATAGCCCGGTTTTTGGGTCTGTCACTAGAAGTTGAATGATTGGAGGCGGGTCGATGACTCGTCGATCACGTTCGCCAAAGCCGCAGGCACGCGCCGCAACGGGCTGCTGCCGCACAACAAGCTTGTACTCGTATTGACTGAAGGTTCTGTCAGCGAAGCCCGGGCTGAGGGTCGGAACGAAACGTACATCTTGTCCAACGATGGTCCGTGGAATGGCGCATTGGATGCAACGCCAGTGGTAGGGTTTGCGACAGCGCTGGGGGGAGGAGGTGGCGGTGGCGGTGGATGCCTTTGAACGGGCACTGGGGCAGCTGGCTCGGGGTAAGATGCCGGAGGACCGTACGAAGATGGGACTGGGCTACGATGCGAGTCTATCGAAGTGCGGTAAGAGGTATTGCTCAAGGAATAGCTGGAAGCATAGCTAGGTGACGGCAGCGCTTGATATGATTGATGCTGCCTCGGGGGTGGAGGCGGAGGATTTGCCGGTGGTACGTAGGATGGCTCTGGGTGGACGGGCCTGGCAGGTTCCGGAGGGTAGCGGCTGATGGAGTCTCTAGGAAGCGGCTTTCTGTCGGGAATGGTCCTCGGTGAAGGTTGGCGTCCATACTGGTGGTGCGAATACTGCTGATGGGCTGGTTGGTGACGCGGTGGAGAGTAGGGAGGATCTGAACGAGGTGGAGAATAAGGGTTCGAGAGGAGCAGCTTCTCCACCGGTGCAGCAGAGCGGGTCTGGGTTCGCGGCTCAGATCTGGCGGCCGTGGTCGTGGGGAGCGAGTGGATGGACGGCAGCGAGCGTTGAGAGGGAGAAAGGAATGGCGGAATGTCTGGTCGCACAGGGTCTCTGGGGATAGAGAGGGGAGCAAGCTGGACGGGCTGGGGCAAACGACGATAGGGATCGCCAAAATGCGGCGGAGGCGGAAAGTGAGGGAGGTTTTGAGTATCGGTCATGGCCATGGCAGAGTCGTCGGACGAGTTTGGAGGATGTAGCGGCGGCGGCGCTGGAGGTCGGGACATACGTGTGTTATGAGGAGTCGGCAGCAGCAGGCGATGCACGAAGCCGCATTGGGAGCTCCGCGTCGCAACAGCTGGGACGACGGCGAACGCAGACCAAATGCCAGAGTCGGTGAGGTCGAAACAAAGCGGTCGTCTAGGTCGAAGGCCCAGCGAGGCGGATACGGAGGTTAAAAAGGCACGAACGGGCCGCGGTGTCAAGGTTGTATCTGGATCGACATGGGCAGCGAGCGAGTCGATGCCCCTTGAGCAGCGGTTCAGGATCAGTGGTAGCTTCGGCTATCCGCTACGCTCACTTTGTTCCAGGGATGCCAAAGCCTCACGCCAGACATTTGCGACAACCTGGTAGAGCGAATGACCCGGCTGTGGCACCGGTTGCCGTGAAGGCCACTGCAGGCCGGGGCAAGCGAGAGGCAGAGGAGGCGTTATGGGCGGGCGGCGGCGGATGTTGTAAGTAGCAGAGCGCGCTGTGCGTGAGAAGGTCGAGGGATAAGGGCGAGCGGTGGGTGGACCGACGGGATGCAAGCGATGGGGTTTGATGGGTGGATGGGTGGATGGGTGGATGGGTGGATGGGTGGATGGATGGATGGGATGGCTTGCCTAGCGTCCCGGCGGCAGGCCAGGATTTTTAACTCGGTTTATGCTGCTTCTGCTGCTCTGGGTTCTGAGCAGCTCCAACAGTGCCCTGTGTCGGTGCTGCTTGGTACAGGCATCGACTGGAGTGAGCCGGGGGTGCGTCGGTGGCCGGTAGCAACTCTGGGGGCACCGCCCGGGGGCAAGCAGAGCTGGGACTGGGGGTGCACTACTCGCACCTTACAGCCGTCGACCATCTTAGCCATACTGTACCATACTGAAGTCGTCCCGCCGCCCGGGAGAGAGGGCGCAAGGAGCCGGCGTTTCTCATCCATTAAGAGACCTGTCATGCAGGTGCAGAAGCGCATTTTCGTCGCGCATCATCAAACACATACAGCGCTGGCTGCTCCGTCGTTTGGCAGGCGGGCGCCGGGCGGTGTTTCGGATCGGCGGGCGCTGCATGTGTCACGCCCAATTGGTCTGGCATGTAACTCGGTCGTAGTGGAGGTGGTGGTCGTGGTGGTCTTGGTGGCAGAGAGACTGCCAGCACACACACACACTCTCACCCTCACACTCACACTCACACACATACACGCACACGAAAGTCCGAGAGACGAGACGAGACATGCGAGGGATGATGGAATGGTCAACAAGTGTGCGACTGGCAACCAGGAATCGCTGCATCTGTCAACGGGCCCCCTTAGCTGCCGTTGATGGGTTGATTCCCTCGGCGTCAACGGCCACACCAGATGCTTTGAGCAACGCCTGCAGGACACCCATGTCCAGGAGTCTGTGGTGTCGCCCTCGGCACCCGCTCCCAAGCCTTATATAAGGCAGCCCACCTGTACCGTATAAACTGCACTGGCGGTCTGCTGGTGCTGGTGCCGGTGCCGGTGCCGGTGTTGGTGCCGGTGCTGGTGTCTGCTTGCTGCTGTCGCCATGTCTGAGTGTCCTAGATCAATCAGCCGGGGGGACCATGGCTGTGTGCGACCAGAGCAGTCCCTACGCGCTGTGAGAGTAATCAAGCCCTGCAGTCGAGTGGAGCAAGTGCTCCTAGCAGCAACAGAGTATGTGTAGTCTGGTTTTATGCTTGACCTTGTCGTCCAAGTCTCTCCCTCTGTCCCGAGTGCGGCGAGGGCACTTGGCCTGGAATGAAGCTTTCGATAGCGTTTGTACGACGCGGGCGGGTGTGGCGGTGGAGCTTTTGATGCATGCGTTTGCTCGTTTCGCTTGCGTCCAAAGGCCCGGCGACGATCAACGCCTTTGCCGCAACATCTGACGACGACTCGACCGCTCAGCTCCTGCGTCGCCGTCATGTGAGGACCAAGGCTTTTGCCTTCCCTCGAGTCTTGATCATCTCCCTGATCCCTGACCCGAGGAAAGCTGCAAGCCCCGGACAGGCCCCACGACGTGAACCGGGGACGACTCGATAGCAACAGGAAGTTTCTCCGCTTGCGTGTCGACTCTCTGCGGCATCCAGGCCCGATCGGAGCGGAGGGAGGGAGAGTGTGAGGACAGCGGCCTCGCATCCAGTGAATGTGATGGATCATGAATGCGATGCCCTGGGCCAACGGATGTCGGGTCAGGTTGTTGGATTTGGGTTTGGGTTGGTCTGTCGTGGAGGTGCGGGACGTGGCGAGGCGTTCGGGCCATGTCGACGTTAGCGTGAGCTTATTGTCATGAATCACGCTCCTCAGACTGACCAAAACCAGGAACCAGGCTTCACCCCCCATGGCATGGAATGGCATCTTCCGCGACAAGGTCTCTCTCCGACTGCCGACCAGAGAGCCGCACACCGACAGTCCCCCTTCTACGCGCTTGCAGGGACTTCACCACCCTGCACTGGCTGACCTCAGCATGCTGAGACATCTGGCATCCTTTCCACCATGTGCCTTTGCTTTGTACCTGATGCGACTACTCTCCAGGAATGCCTTTGCGGAACGCCGTTGGACCCACACGTCCATCTCCCGTTTGCCTGTAGAGTAAAGCCAGTCCCGTTTGCCCATGAGCACAGCCAGTCGTCGTTTGGTCCCTCGCATCGGCTTCCTCTTTGAGCCTGCAATGTCGATTCCATTCAACCACGGTGCCCGCTAGCCATGCCGGATTTAAGGACCTTTGACTTGGCCGCCGCATCAAAGCAGTAGTCAGTGGCACCTCAAGATCCAGTCAATCATCGAAACGGAAACGCCAACTCGTGACTCCAATATGTTGGGCAATCTGATTTCTAGCCGCCTCGGACTGTGCCACGGTCGACTGGACTTGGCTTGTGGGCGCTGGCCCAACGCTATTTGCTTCCTCGATCAATGCGGTATTGACGGGCTTTGGCTTAACTTTTGGTCGCCAGACATGGTGTCGGCGATTGAGCGACATGATCCATGTCTGCGAAGCCATATGCAAAAGGCATTGCGCGCATACCTGGGACATATTTCCCTCGACCAAAGCGAGTCGGCGTGGCTCGATTTGGCCATTTTTGCTTCAGATCTCCCGATCCCTGGCACCTGCTTTTCGCGGCCACTTCCGGCCGGCCTCTGCGCGCAGCTAAGCTAACCCTAACCACACTCCCCGGCCACGAGGATTCGACAAGCAGAATCATTTGAGCACGCTGCTTGGCTGGCGCTGTCGGAAATGATGCTACGGTAGGATCAACATATCCTGCTCTGATTCCCGGGTTCTTGTCAACCCATCTTCTGGCTGAGCGCATTGTCTTGATATCAGCTCGACTGACATGTACGCCACAGAGAAACTCACTTCTCCAAACTTGTTATCAGCAAGCCCATATGCTGCACGATAACTCTGATTTTTCAGTTTTCTGTCCCCATCCAATATTGACCTCGAGCATCCTTCATCTACCTAAAAGGACCAACCGCGCCCAACTCACAATCAGCGAATCACCACTTTTGTTGCCGATGAAAAATTCCGAAACGGATGCATTTCGTTCCTTATCGCGAGCAGCACATCAACTACCATGACGCGGAAGCGCAGGCAAGGACAGTCAGTGAGCCAAACCTGAAAAAGTCTGTCAGTTCCCGTCCGTTGTCGACGACGCAATTCGGCCCAATGTACCGTCCTTCCGCGCGGGTCCTCAATCAGGGGCGTTGCAGACTTGTTCAACGCAGCCCAATGCTGCCGATCCAATATATTACGTCTTTGGGCACTGACCTCTCTAATTCTCACTTGCACGCCGCAATAAAGGTTCGGACATGTCGGCTTTTCTAGACGTGCTTGCCCGACCGTTTGGTACTTGGTAATCATCTCGAGTCCGTCGATGCTGGCCTAGTCACGACAAATGGCGAAAAAATTTCGAGGGAACAAAGATCCGCATGCAAGAATCACGCTCACCACGGATTGATTGCCTTTGCCAGTGCGGTTGCCAAAGGACTCTTACTCTACCAGAAAAACTGTGAATACACATTTAATGTCCTTTTCGAAACCCGACCCAAATCCCGTGGCTCCCACGCCGACTGTTATCCACTTATGGACTGATGACGTGATGCTGATCTCAACTGGCTTGAAAGAGGCGACCACGAATCTTCCAACCCCAGGCATCGTGTTACCCAACCTTCCAACACACCCCTCCAACTGTTTCGCCAAATGAATCTCGCGTCGGTCTGCTCATCATGACCCGGGACGCCTCAACCCCACTGCACTCCCTGGATCTCAATCTACTCATCTTCTCCGCCATTTGCCACGCCACACGTGTTACAACTTGCCGAACCCGAGCACCACATTAGGCAGTTCTTTCCGCGCCGCACTGTGTTCACCCGCCCCTCCACGGCCCAAAATCAGTGGAGAATACCCTTGATCGACTCTATCGTAACGGCTCCCGCACCACTATAATGAGTGCTGATTTGCTCATCAACATCTCCCCTGGATGCCATTGTGCTTATCCTTCGACGATGCTTGCGATGGATGGTGCAGTTCATTAGGAAGGTGTCTAAGAAGAGGAGCGAGTTGCAGTCCTGCTCAAAGCAGACTCATTCCAGAGGACCCTAATGTTTGCCCCGCTATACTGCCACCCCGGTACTCAAGCTCTGGGCCACTATCAATGAAGACATCGGAATCAGTCAACCAAAGAACCACCACCAGGATACGACAATCAAGAATGCACAATAACTTCAAAGCCACCTTCATTGCCGGACTTATTGCACGGGCTTATTGCTCATCCCTTGAGCGGGCAAGTTGAGTCGATGAGCCGATGCCACACTGATCCTATCACGTGGTGCTTGGATTCCGAAATTAACTCTGTCTGCACGCCTCATGCCAGGCTTGACCATACTAAACGAACCAAGATAAACACTTCCAACCGTCCGCCGAGCTCGCCCTCATTCGAAACCTCACTCTCTGCCCCCGTCCCTTTTCGGTTGTTCGTTACCTCGCCCATTGTACTTCGACTCAGTCAGCTTCCGGACTACCATTTATAACACTTCAAGCTGACCTATGGCTGACCGGCATCCGTCGCTCAGGACAATTTTTCTTTCTCGGAGGTTTGCCCGATCTGGCGACATGAGAGGGAGACTGAATGACCGGGAGGTGACGGTGGCTGTCGGACCGCCTCTTCGGGTTATGCCCGGGGCGGTGGACCAAGTGATAGAAGGGAGTAGTCTGCGAGCGGCTTCGAGCTACGGCCAACACGATGGAGCACACCTCAATGCGTTGATGGCGAAGTTGTCGGCCTCTCGTAGGCGATCTCGCGCTCTCTCTCTCTCCCTTCCATATTCTTCCCATCAAGAAAATAAACACATGACGCTAACCAAACTGACCCGGCCCACAGGCCAGATATTTTGACTCAACAACCCCGGAATATTGAATAAATAGCACGAACACGCAGCTCTACCTTCTATTGATAGCCCGCAGACGCATTCCCACACTACGCCAAACGAAGCAAACCTAATATCATTCGACTGCCCACCCGGTAGGTGGTTAGTCAAATCAGAGTGCGCCCCAAGCGATGTGGCAGACACGCACGCGACAGGGGAGTATCGGAGCAGAGAGAGAGAGAGAGAGAGAGAGAGAGATAGAAAGAGAACATGAGAGGGGAGGACTTCCCTGAGTGCTGTGAAGGATCGAGGTGCACAGGTTGTTGACTGGTGGTTCGCAGAAGACAGCCCGCGTCTAGTCCAGATCGAGAGGGAAGAAGTATCTGCCCGATCTGAGCATCGAGATGGGGGACGTGACCGTCACACCCATCTCCCGAATCAGATAAAACGATCGCAACCCAACTGGCAACGGCCAACATCACACCGTCCATCCACACAGACGCAGAAGCTACCGCTAACCGGGACAAAGCTTCCGCCAGTGCATGCAAGGTTGTTGACAACAGAGTTTCGCGCTTGCATTGCTTGTTGGACTCGGACGCTTGTGATTCCTCGTTTTTCATTCGTCCGCCTATCATGATGCTTGCTTGCTCTCTCAGCTCTCTCATACCTAGGTAAGCTAGCCCTCGCCCCCTTCAACGTCCGACTCGCCTGACTCCCCATCATACTCGGCGGGCTTGTTCTTCGTTTTAGCCCTGGCGGCATCTGCCTCGGGACCTTGGGTCGCTGCCACGCCCTTTGAGCTCAAATACAGGAAAAAGGGTTCCCTATAGCCGTCTATGTGGGCAAAGAAGGCACTGAACCTGCATTTGTTAGCGTTGAACGTGATTTTCGAAATGGAGGGAGGTGCTTACTGGTTACTTTCCTCTTCCTCACGAAAGATTCTGTCATAAATTTCTCGCTGCTTGAAATCCTGAATTTCCTTCTCCCACCGAGAGAAGTCAATCTTCTCACGACCGAACTTGTCCGCTGCCTTTGCGTTGTATGAGTCGAACACAGGCCTCTCCAACAAAAGACCGAGACCTGGAACCTTGGGAATCGCCACCTCGACATTTCCCAACGACTCGCATATCCGCTCCACAGGACAACCGCAGCGGACGACGAGAGCAGCCATTCCAACCATTTTGCGAATTTGATGCATCATGAAACTTTGACCGTGAACCTTGAGACTGATCCATTCGGTATCCGCAATGATGATTGGCTTATCAGCGGCCTTGAAACTCTTTATGTGACGTTTTGCAGATGCGTCCTTGAATGACTTGCGCACAGTGTAGTTGTGGAAGTTGCGAGTGCCAGCGTACGCGTCAAGGGCATCGCGTAGCCGTTCAAGACGTTTCTCGGGGATGCGATGTGCTTTCTTTGCTTCCATGTAGAGAGCCTTGACCTTCTTGACCGCGCTCTCGATCGCGCGCTTCTGGGCGAGCGTCAAATGTTTGGGGTCCACGGGCGGGTGGTCGTCATCTACAGCTGAGTCGGGCTTGTCCTCGATGACTTGTTCTTCGTCCTTGGGCGCATCATCAGTCTTATCCTGAGTTGCATCAACGTCCATGAACCCGTTGGTCTTTTCGTTAGGGGCTTCTGGGTCCGTATTAGATTCCCATAGCGCCTTCTCAACGAGCTCCCGCACCCAAGGCTTCATCTTCTCGAGCGCAGGCTTGATGTATTTTTCATCCACCTCGCTCCAGTAGCTTGCGACCTCTTCTTGCCGCGACTCGTATCCTTCGCGGTCACCGACCTCGTCGGCCAGTTCGACCAGTTTCTTTCCCATGAAACTTTTTGGGTGCGGTGGCAGGAAAGAATAGGTGGGAATCAGGTATTCATACCACCGCGAATCTACAGCTTGGTATGCGCTGAAGCTTCCAGTGGTCCGTTCAATTCCCCAGACCCTGATTTGGGAGGAAAGGTGACTGTTGATCTTTTCGACCACATCCTCATCCTCGATGATGAGCTTCAGGGAGATGACGTTTCCAGCAGCGTGTACGCCCTTGTCGGTTCTTGCGCAACGGACGAGGCCCGATTTCTTGGGATCGTTGGCATTGGCTTTCGAGATTGCCCCCGCCTTCACAAAGGCAGCGAAGAGGTCGCCTTCGATCGTCTTTTGGTCAGGCATACTGTCGCCTGTCAGCCAGCTTCATCAAGACCACCTCACCGGCAGACTTACACCTGCATTCCCTTGTAACCAGAGCCAGAGTATCCCATCATAACTGCCACTTTCCTCTTCGGTCTTCGCTCCTCCTCTTCAATCTCATCCTTGGAGAATTTGACAGCATAGACTGGATCGTCAGCCTTGCCTTCAGCCTCTAATCTCTGACGCTTTGCTTGGGCCTCTTCATTTCGCTGACGCTTGTCTGGTTGTTCGCGGCTTCACATCAGTTAGTTGCGCGCACGTAGATGGATAGGTGGAACGTACAAATATTCTCCTCGACCAATATCTTTTCTCTTATTTCTTGGACCAGACTTGTCAGAGCCCTTTTTCTGTTGCCATTTGCGCTTGTTGCCTCGGGTGCCAGCGTCGCGGTACTGCTGCTTGCCCTCGCCCGCTGGAGTGCTGGCAGAGGACTCTGCAGGGCCCTGGGAAATATCCTTGGGAGTTTGAGCGTCCATTGCGGGCGAGCATTTAGTCTCGCGATGCTCCTCGGCCATGGTGAGGTTTTGAGGGACATGGAGAGAAGAGTGAAGGAGCTGGCCACAGCAAACGCGAAATTCCGAAACTACGACCGGTACGATCCCGGGATCTCCAACGAGCTAGCGCACGTGCCAGCGGGCGAACTACTCCGGTCCGGCACCGACTCTACGGGCCCGCCGCATCCATTTCCATTCGCGCCGCTCCAACAGGGACGTCGCCAGCTTTGTTGGTCATCTATCTCCAGCCACATTCCCGCCTTCTTTTGCAATCTTTCGCGCGCCGACTGACAGATGATTGCTGCACCTGCGACCTGCGAGCGCTGAACTTTTGGCCATGGAGATTGCCAAGGTCCTCGTCCGAACGGTCGCCCGCGTCTTTTACGACACTGAGCAGATCATTGTTGTTGATGCTCTGGTGAACCATGGCGCGTACGTGGTGCTCGCATGATCTGGCTCACCCCACTAGACGCTTATGCGGATTGCAGGATTTCTGCGGTTGACCTTTCGCTCGTCATGGACGAGGGCAAGAACCACAAGAAGGTCCAAAAGTACGCAGCCAAGCTGAGGGAAGGTGGCCTTGTTTCTGTGTAAGAGACCTTGCGATCTTGCAATTTGAACAACAACTGACAATTGACAGCTATGTCCGCTCCGAGACCCGCGAAGGCGCCCAGAAGCCGATCAATCGAGAGTACTACTTCATCGACTATCGGCGCGCGGTCGACTGCATCAAATATCGAATTCATATGCTGGACGAGAAGATCAAGGCAATCTCCAAACCTACTCAGGAGAAAAAGGATTTTTCGTGTCTTCGATGTGGTTCACAATGGACGATGATGGAAACTATCGACCACCCCGATCCGTTGGGACGCGCGAGCGGTTTCCTCTGCAAACGCTGCGATTCCCCTCTTCAGTCGCGGAAGCACGATGAAGAGGCCGAACCCGAGGCGGATGACACACCGGCAAAGTTCAACAAGCAATTCAAGCCATTGCTGGACATTCTTCAGCAAATAGATTCTGCATCAGTACCCGCGATTTCCGGCGAGGAGGCAGTTGCAAATGCCAAGCCTGTACCCCGAGATGAGCAAGTCAATCCAGCTCAGAAGACTGAAGTTTTGCAAGATGAAAAGCTGCGTCCAACTGCAGTCAAAGGTCTCCAGACTGGGCCCGACAAGGTTGAGATTACCATCTCGACGGAAGAGGAGAACACGGCGGCAGAGAGGGCAAAGATTGCGGAGCAAAAGGCAAAGCTTGCAGCTTCCAACGAACTCCCGGTCTGGGCCACGCATTCCACAGTCGCGGGTGAAGCAGCTGCTACAAGCACCAATGGGACGGATGCCATCTCGAGTGAGCCGCTCAATGGAAGCACTGAGTCCGAGGACAAGAAGGCCAGCAACGCAGATCTCGACGCTTATTTTGCCGCCTTGAAGCAAGAACAGGAAAGAGCAGCTTCAAAGAATGACGATGACGATGAGGAGGAATATGATGACGAAGACGAATTCGAAGACGTTGTGACCCCTTCAGCTCCAGTGACCGATGGCCAACCCGAGGCCAAGAGGGTAAAAATTGAGGAGTCCGCAGCCCCAACACCTCTTGTATCGTCAGCTGTCGCGGCGTCTTCTGCTCAGCCCTCGGGCGACGAATCAGATGCGGATGAGTTTGAAGACGCTCTTTGATTTGTATGGAAAGGGGTTTGGTTATGAACCACGGTCTGTTGCATTTGCTGGCGCATGGGAAACTGGGAAAAAATCGGATTGACGTAGAAAAGATTGCCGATTGGGTGGCTAGCAGGCTCAAATATTTATTGGCCTTTGGCAATTGATGGTGCTAACTCTGACTGCTGAATGTTTAAATTTGAGTACATGGTGTCGTCCGCTGATATTGTTGACTGGTTCTTTTGTGATGGACTTAACCACGTTGTGAGCTATGAACACCTTGACCGCCCGGTTATTCTGCCGAACACATATGTCGACCGCGCCGCGCCGATACAACCCCACCGCCACGTCCTTGCATGGCCCTTTGTTAGCTCTTGAAACATTTCCCATCCTCACGCCGTCTAGCATGGCCGCGGACTCAAGCGACCTCTCGGTCTTGCTGGCGCGACTGGATCTCAATGACGGAACCGTCGACCACGACAAAATTCTCCAAGCCGTAAACGCACAGCTCGCAAAGTCCAAGAACAACGTCGACCTCCAGCACATCCGCGCTGTCGCCCTGCTTAAGCTTGACAGATTTGACGATGCCCTGCGACAATTCGAGAAAGGTGGAGACAAGCTCAAGCAGAAAGCTCCGCTTGAATATGCGTACGCGCTTTACAAGACTGGCAAACTAGATCAGGCGTCAAAGGTGGCCAGTGGCGGTAGCGGAAGAGGAATCAGCCACGTCCTGGCGCAGACAACATATCGTGCGGAGGACTTTCAATTCGCCGGCGACGTGTACCGCCAGCTCGCATCGCGGCCGCAAGACGGGGAAGCTTTTGAAAGCCCGAACGATATAAACATAAACAGTCTCGCTGTCGATGCGCAACTTCACTGGCAGTCCAATGGTGGCTTGTCAAAGAAGAACAAGCTCGGGAGGGAGGATATGGAAGCTTTCGAGACTGCATACAACGCGGCGTGCTTTAGCATTTCGAGAGGAGAGATGGCGCAGGCCGAAGTACTGTTGAAACGGGCTAGGGATCTTTGCCTGGCCTCCGATCTCAGTGAGGAAGACAAGAAGGCGGAGCTGATGCCCATTTTGGTCCAGCAAATATACCTGGCGAGTCAGCTGGGCAAGACTGACGATATGGAGAAACTGGCGACACAGTTGTCAATTCCAGAGTATGGTATACTACGAATCGTCCGTTATCAATGCTAACACCTGGTAGAGTGCCCGATCTTTCAACGAGACACATTGCGCTCATGAACAAGTTGGCTGCGTCGCGTCAGGTTGAAAACCCGTACCTTTCGAAGCGCAAACTCGAGTCTACTTCTCACATCCCCCGAAACGACCGTCTATTTACGTTCCAACAATCCCTGATGGATCACAACAATTATATTACTGAGCTCCAGTCGAACAAGCATGAAGGTGTTGCACGCTCTACTTTGTCCAAGCTTTCTGCGCAGCCATCATCCACCACTGCCTTTTCCACAAACGCTCTGTCCGTATTGAATGCCGCTGCGCACACAAACGGTCTTAGTGGACGATCAGCGATCAAGAAACTTCTTCCCCTTGTTCACAGGAGACCACGAGACGTGGGACTCGCTTTGACAGTCGTGCAACTGTACTGTCAAGAATCAAATTATGGCGCGGCAACACCTTTGCTGGAAAACTTTCTCAAGCGCCTCGAGAACTCGACCGACCCACAGGATCACGATGTGCGTTTTGCACCGGGTCTCGTTGCTACGCTGGTGGCTTTATATGCGAAGGCAGGCCGAAAAGCTGCGGTCCGCAGCGAGCTTGCCAACGCCACGGACTACTGGCGCCAAAAGACTAAGAACCCACCAAATTCGCTCTTGATGGCTGCAGGAATACACTTGATCGAGTCTCATCAGCCGACGGATCTTGAAAAGGCAGGGGAAATTTACTCTAGCCTCCTCGAAGTTGACCCCAATGACCACGCCGCCGCCGCTGGTCTAGTCGCCGCATATGCCACAACACACCCCGAGAAGATCTCGCCGGCCCAGTTGGAAAAGGTTACTCCGGTTTCTCGCCTTGTCGCCGATGTCGACGTCGACGCATTGGAAGCTGCGGGCATTGCAACACCGTCCTTCCAGGCGCAAGCCGCAGCGAAGCGTCCGGCTCCGAAAGAAAAGGAGCAGCCCGCCAAGAAGAAGAAGCTTAGGCAAAGCAAGATGCCCAAGGACTTTGATCCGGAAAAGAAGATGGACCCGGAGAGGTGGTTGCCGATGAAGGACAGGAGTTATTACCGGCCAAAGGGAAAGAAGGGGAAGAAGAGGGACGCAGGGCTGACTCAGGGTGGATTTGTGGAGGAGCCAAAGGTCAACCAGGCCCAAGCGAGCAGCGGTGGAGGTGGCGGACAAGGAAAGAAGAAGAAGAAGGGAAAGAAATGAGCTGAGAGTTGACTGTGAACGTTGGAATATCCTTGAAAAAGTCAAAATGGCACCTACAGATGGAAGCAGTGCGCGGGTGACAGCCGCCCTCGTCAGGAAGACTTATGAAACAATTGCCCTGCGGACTTTGAATGCTTTCTCGAAATCGTTTTGGCGGGACGCAACATCACACCAGCTTCGTGCCTACGGGGAAGGTCATCACACATCCGGGTTGTTCAAGCATGAAAGGGCGAACGACTCGATCAGAGCATCCTCTGTGACACTCAAAGTGCCCTGCTTCAGACTTGCAGAGACTTCTAAAATTTCATTTGTGGAGTACGTTGAATAGCAATGGTCAGGGGGCTTGCAGTACGGGTCATACCCATCTTCCAGCCTTTGAGTGCGCGGTATCCCCTCTCCTTGTTGCTGCTCACCAACTTGTCTTTTTGACCAGGTCCGATGACCCCCGTCACCCGCACCATGCACAAACTGCCAACTCGACCCGCAATGTATCATCAGTTCCAATTGATGATCCGAATGACGCGTCGTCTACCCAGATCTTTCCCTCTGGTCCACCATCGCCCATATTCATACGCCACTTTTCTTCACAACTTCATTGGCTGCAATGGCCTTTGAAGCCGAAGAGCGGAGCCGTGCAAGCTCAATACCTCGGCTTCTCTGTTGAGAGCTTCGCACTGGTTCATCGATTCTTGGTGGACGCCTGCTAGAGATACGGCGTCCCCGTTCTTTCTGTTCTTCTAGATATTTCGAACCTTCTCCAGCAACGGCTGAAAGTAAGCTACGCCGGATCGATCGCCTTCGAAGAGCTTCATGCACAACTTGATGGTCTTTTCTGGGCCCTCAACCATGCTTTCGAGAGGACAAATCTTGCGGCAGTCGTTGTAGTCCGCGTTTTCGACGCCCTTTGAACGAAGTCGTTAAAATTTAGGTTGTTGAGAAGGGTGTGCTCATGCATCTTTGATTTTGGGCGGCTATATAATGCCCTGACCTAGCCATCGCGAGTTATACAGTCGCGGTCAGTCTTACTTCCAATCCAATGAGAGCGATGAGATTTACCCAAAGGTCTTCGGTGCCGCCAAGGTCGAAATAATGCACGACTTTGAAAGCAATGAAATGTAAATGGGGATGGCTGGAGCAGGTGAAAATGGTAGGAAGGTGGTGAACGGAGAGTTCAAGCTGCTAGGCACTAGGTTTATGAGTTGCGGGGAAGAGCTGAAGTGTAACTTAGTAGGTAATTATAGGAATGCTGTCTCTAGATCATGCAGCGGAGCTTAGTAGTAAATGACAAAACCTAGATGAAGTGCAGTATAACTATACAGGTAGATTTTTGGAGAAATTGTTCTGAAATCAGGTTTTGAGTCCTACTACTGTCCACGAGAAGTAATCCAACGCTTGACCGAGATAGTAAGGGAGCTGTTGACCTGAACTGATGCCGGTTTGTCTATCAGGCTTCACGAGACGTCGTTCCAAAGCTCTGCGACCGGAGTCGCTTTTTTAGAAGGTTTAAAGATGACGGTCGTCGGCGGGATCTTCACCGGCGTGACTTGAGTCGTCTTGATTGTTAAGCGAGCGTCGCGTACCCACATTCCCACATTCCAAACTCGCTTCGGGTAATCTGTCTTTCACCTGGCTGGCTCAATCGAAACATCCCATATTCCTGCCTTCGAATGCCATCACTGCACGCCTGTTTCATTTGTAGCTGACGTGCAACGAGCGCAATGGGTTTTGACGGACCAACGAACCACCCGAAGCGATCCACGAAGCGACTTGCCGGTGCGCGAACATCGATCCCTCGATTCTGCGGCCGTCGTTCCATTCGCAAATTGCATGGACAGAGGGGCCGGTCGATCGTGGAATACACAAAAAGGCCTGGTAGAGGGAAGGCGGTGCTGAATGCATCGCACAGAGCATCATCTGCAAGATGGTGAGTTGGTGGCACATTGGGTTGCTAAGAGAAGCAGGTGCATGTGCCAAAAGCAAACAAAGGGGTAAGTTCTACCTCGTACATTTATTATTTGTAAAATCCGACACAGTTCTTGCCTTCGGGCATTTGGTCAATTTGAAACGATACAGAGAAGATTAGCATGGCCCCTGCACTAAGGATGACACGTGAGTTCCTCTCAACATTCGCTTCTGTAACTGTGCCCTAACCATCTTACAGGCTATATCAAAGAGTGCTAAAAGTTTTTTTTTAGTTCTTGTTTTGTTCTTATGGAAGATCGGAACCCAACCTCGACTGTAACATTGTAATGTTTTCGGCTAGGGGGCGGTGTGGATGTCATGAGGTCGGAAGGAGAGGTCGTGAGTTCGATTCCAGCCCGAGAAAGGCGCACTGGACATGATTTCGGCACTGACAGACATCTTCAAAGCAATAACGTCGACTCGACACAAAGCAGGTACCCAGTCACTTGCTATGAACTTTTACCCTCAGCCTTGAAGCTTTGCTAAAATAAAAAGGCAGTCCAAGAACTCTGCTGCTTGCCGCCCACCTGTCACCTCAGTGCTTTTGGTATTGGTGTGCACAGACCCGCGGACCTTTCGACGGTAAAAGCCACTAGCCGTTGGTTCCGCAGAGCTTACCCAACAACCAGCTCGCCATGTATCTCTCTTACAACCAACTCGCCATCGCAATCAATCCAGGAGTTTTAGCAATCTTCAACCTTAAATCCAACGAAAGAATCGCGCCCATTCCACGACATATAACATATGTTTTTTCGAATCCATTGTCGTTCGCCGCTAAAACACCTCACTGTCAAACGCGCGCGCGGAGTTTCTAGGGCGGCCTTCCAGTGTTTTCCCAGGATTCGAGAGCGGAAGGCATCGCCATGAATGGACACTATCCGTCTGGGCAAAGATCATTGAATTCTTACCATGTCTTCGCTCACACCATCAAATGCTTTCGCTTCTTCTAGCCCTAAGCTTCGCGCGAGCCACGAGTCGCCACCCTCAACAACTGCGCCGCTTGGTTTTTATACGCACCGCCGTCTCCAAAGAAGTTTCCCTTCAAGTCACTTTACTGCTCCTGGTGTCTACACATCGACCCTTGAGAAGAGTCTTCTATTGGTGGCACAGAAGACCAAGGCAAATGCCATGAGTGCCTACCCATGTGCAACCTGAGCGGCGGGCAGCAAATGTGGGCGCCGCCGTCGCGGACACAGGGTACTTGAGGAAGTCAATTACACGTGACCTCTGGGACCATCTCACATCGGCTCTGCTAGGCTCTGCTTTAGAGAAGCTGCTGCTTGCCATTCGAGCGTTATTGGTCCTCGCGCGCATTTAACTTGCAGTGTCAGGCCCCGAGCTTTCCCTCCCTAATCCATTCATGGCCATTGAAATCTCTCGCAGTAGGCGCAGCACACCTTGCATTATATCCTGATGTGAGATCTGATTCAATCGTGTCTCCTGCACATGCTCATCTTTCGCGATTGAGCAATAGCGGTGTTGCACATTCATATCGCAGTGGGCCTCAGAAGAAATGCTCTCCAAGGCGGGGTGCTCAAATACTCCTTGTAGTCGTTCTGTCATACTTGGTCATCTATCAAATCCTCAAATGCCCAAATTTTGGACACAACGTCTTGGAGTTAACATTTGTTTCGCTACCGACTGTGATGTTCCCGGCTTCTCTACCCATAACCCATCAGAACATGAGGCCGACACGTTGCTCGAACACATCAGATCTGCAGTATCGCTAAAAGAGAGTGCCAACTTGACCGCCACGGCGCCTTGCGATATTTTGTAAGAAGCCTTGCGTCATCCACGAGCCACAACTTGCTATCTTCGACGTTCGCCACCCTCGCGTTCACTTAAGAACACCGCCGCTTTCCGAGAAAGTCGACCTAGTAATCTCGGTTGTCCCTACTGCTCACGACCACAGAAGGTTGCTTGCCTCCTTCAACTCTGGTGTTATCTTCAGGCTCGTTCTCAGAATATCCCATCGAGTTCTCAACTTGGGGACTAGATGGCAATCAATTAGCAAAAGGGCTGCAGCGGGTAAGGGCTTTTGGGAAACACCGACTCCTTTCTTTTGACATAAAGTCGCAGCAGATGCGTTGAGAGGATGAGCAGTATGGCTGAACCAAGACAAAAAGCGTAACCCTTGGGATATCTTGGTGCCTCGACTGTGGGAAACACCAAGAGAGGTGTCCAAGCCGTGGATGACTGGGCTATCGCGTTGATAAGGACCAACGTGAAGGACCTTTCAGCTGGTGAAGATCGCAGTTGAGTGTTTACCCAGCCGTGGAAGACGCTCGACATTGCCGGTGAAGAGTAGATGGTCGAGAACGCGAACCACTTGGCTGATTCGGGCACATCCCAAATGACTAAAATGATTAAGCCGATAATGTTCCAGGTATGCGCCATCGTAATGGCCCAGGCCGGGCCAAGAACCAGATCCGAGGCGAAACAAACAAACAAGGTGTAGAAGATACCCAGACCAGGAGCAATCGTTCCGAGTTCATTCACTTTGGCCTCAGAGTAGCGCCCAAGATTCTTGATCCAAAGCAGGAAAGCTCCCGAACTGGTATGGATGCCCGCGTTCCAGAAGAAAACGTCGACGAGAATGATGGCCCAAAATTGCGGCGACAAGAGCACCTTTTTCATAGCACCGATCTTAAACTTGCCGGATGAAGCGTGTCCAGCTCGTTTTAATCTTTCGACGCTCAATTCGATACTTTCTCTACTCAGCACCAGGCGGTTGGGCTGCTCCGGGGTCCCAGGGATGACGAAGTAACCCATGATGCCGATGGGAATCGTGATTACCGCGCAGATGATGTACATCCAGCGCCATCCCGCCAGGCCGTCGACACCATCGAGTCTTGCCGATGCTCCGGCTTGAATGAAGCCGGCAGTGAGCGTGCCTAAAGAGAGACCGACATAGAAGATGCCTCCCCGCCGAGCGATTTCGTGGCCGCGGTACCAGGAGCCTGCGTCGGTTTAGCCTTTTGTTTTTTGGAAAGATCAATTCTCCTGACCGAAGAGGTAGTGCATGGCCGGAAAGAACGCCGCCTACAACACAGTCAGTGATTGATGACATTCGCAGTATGCGGCACTCTCACCTCGAACCAGCCAATGAGAAACCGATATGCCGCCAGTTCAGCGAATCCTGTGACACGGTACTGGAGAAGCGTGAAAACACCCCACGCGACATCGAGAAAAGGAATCAGCCAATGCATCGGAATGTACGTCAGCAAGAACATGATTGGGATCTGCCCCACCACAGCTCCAACGATATAGAAGGTCTGCAGCTGAACAAGCTCGTTGCCATGGAACCCAAGGTCTTCCTTGAGTCCTGCGACATACGCATTATCTGTTCTTGTTAGCAACCGAAAAATACAGCGCCAACTCTCCCGGCTGGTGCTTACTGAGGTTGGCTTGGTCCACGTACTTGACCCAGTAAGACAACACTGCGTAGGGAACAATCAGAAGATCTAAGCGCAAGATGAGTCTTCTGTCCTCTGGCGTGTCGGTTTCGGCGAACCATTGGAGATTCCACCACTTGCGCCCTTGAACAGCCATCATGGAAGCAACAGTAGCTACTGGCGGAAGCAAATCAAGTACGGCAGTCCTCAGAAAGACGTGGGGTTTCAGTACTCTTCAAGCTTTTAGTATTTATCCCTCATCCCACCTTGCAAAACTAGCGCTATGTTGCTCGCACGCAATGCGGGACCCAAGCCATGAAGGGTCAGATCAGGCGAAATGGAACTTGGCGCTGAAATGGACCGGGCGAAAACCGGACATCCTTCTGGACTGCGTAAACCCATCCGGACTGGGGACTGACAGTGCTGCCTGCGTGAGATAGCAAAGAAGGCTTGGGATGCCAATTGCACCATTGCAGGGCTCCTTGATGTGACGTATTGGCTCATCCACCTCACTCATTATTCTTTGACAAATTTCTTCTGCCCCACAGCTTTGCCAGTACAGCTCACTGAAAGATGCGTAGAAAATGAATGGGGAAAACGGGACATGGAAAACACGAGGTGGTCCCTGGTCAAAAGCTCAGAGTGACCCCTCCGTCCGCATGCAAACGCGTTTGAGCATGTCTCTGACGTGATCGCGACGTCCCGGCTAGCAACGCTATAAAAAGCTTGCAGCGCTGGTTTGATGCCATTCAACACGCTCTCTGCTGGATGCCGCGGAGCTCTGAAAAGCACTCAAGCGCCGTTCGGTGTATACGGTTGCATTACTCTGCCCATCTTTTCTTGATGAGATTGCCACGACAGGCCTCCAGCCACGCCTTTGTAGAAAACATCGACCGACCGAAAATTCTACCTCGAAGCCTCTTTCCTACACAATCTTCGCACCGGCAGCACGAAGTGGCAACGTCCTGATATCCGAGCTACGCTATCTCCTTGCTTGTATCTTGACGACGGATCCAGATCGCTTCACATGGAGGAGTTAAAAAAAGAAGATGTAATCCGAATCTCAGTTGCCTGCTGCAAGGTGCATCACCTTGAGACTTTTGCGAAAGTTCCATGACGTCTAGAGAAGCTTCCAAGGCCCCCTTCAAGGGCGAATCAGCATTAAGACCTCACTCCAAACCCTTCCGATAGACTGCCGCAGGACTTGGGAAGACAAGAAGTCATCAAACACCGTTGAGGCTTGGAGAAAAGTCAATCGAAGTGAGCGTCAAATACATGCACTCCTCTTCTCTTTCTTTTCTTTATTTGGTGATCTCTAGTATAAGCCTTAAGACTTGAAAGCTCAAGATCTTTCAAGTTACCTAAGCCTCTCCTTTTACAATTTCTCTTTCAAGACTTGATATATGTTTATTTTTCGTAGTAGTGTATTTAAGTTTCGATGGGCAGTTTGCACAGCAGTTTAGTGTAGAATGAGCTAGTTTCTTTGAAGCAGTGGAAACTAGGGTTGCCAGTAAGCTTGAAGGCTTTAGCAGATACAACAAGTCCTAAAAGAGGACAAGAGATAGAGCCAGCCAAAAAAAAAAAAAAAAATCCCCGTCGAACACGTTCGCCAACCTCATACAATCTACCAACGCCAGCCAGTCAACCAATTTGCCCAAGCCTACACATGCGCCAACATGACTCTACAACCCAATTTATTCTGACAAGTTACCGCCAATTGCTCAACCCAATCGAGCATCTCCTCGCCCGGCGCACACTTGATGCCGTCGGCCCTCGCCCTCGCATTCCCATCATCTCCGGTGCCCCCGCCACAAAACGTCTGCAAAAATCTCACAACCACGTAGCCCGCCTCAGACATGGCAAGGTCCTGTCCGGGACACCGACGCGGGCCAGCGAGAAACGGGAAAAAGGCGTACGGATGCGCTGGACCGGGCCGACGCTGCGTTTCCGTTCCTGCATTTGCGGCATCGGCGGTGAGCGGCAGCCAGCGTGCGGGATCAAAGTCATCCGCGTCTTCCCCCCAAAGTCGCCGGTCGCGGTGCAGCGCGTAGATGGACGTGACGACCTGCGTGCCGGGCACGACGTAGACAGGGCTGGCGCCATCGGGGCCGCCGCCGCGCGGCAGGATGGTTGCACGTTTCGCGACGCGGGTGTTGGTTGGGGCGACGGGGTGGAGGCGGAGGGCTTTGGCTGCATTAGCTTTTGCTTGTGCGTAGGTAGGAAGCAGTGGGCATCTACACTCTTTGAGCACAGCGTCGAGGTACGTCAATTTCCTGAGTTGCGGGTAGGTTGGAGGATGACCGTTGAGCAGGGCGAGCTCGTCGAGGAGACGCGACACAATGTCTGGTCGGCGCGCGAGGATGAAAATGGCATTGGAGAGGAGGGCCGCCGTTGTATCGCGCGAAGCGAGCAGGACGCTGAGGAGCTCGCCGCGAATCTTTTCCTTGGATGTGCTTCTGTGGGCAAGTTCGCGGAGGAAGGAATACGGCCTCTTCTCTCGGAAGTGGTGCTGTCCGCCTGCCGTAAGTTCATAGTCTCGCTGGGCCATGGCGATGGCCTCCTCAACAACGGGGTCAATGTAAGCATGGACCTGCTTGACGGCGGGCATGAGGCCGCTCCACCAGCGCCATCTGCTGAATGGGTAAAGCAGAATGTTATTGAAAATCTCGGCCTTGGCCTTCTCATACGCCTCGCCGAGCTTCTTTGCCGCAAACGAGCACTCCTTGTCAGCTGACAAAGAATGAATGCTTTTGCCGAAGATCACCTCCGTGGCCGAGTCCATGGTCAGGCGGAAGAACAAGGGCTGCAGGTCGACTATGCCATCGCCTCCCATTGTGCCGGCTATGACCACGAGGAGTTGTCGAAAATGCTTCTCATACACTTCGAGGTTAGTGACCTCGCTCTTTGCAAAGGCCGGCCTCAAGAGATCCCTTGAGCGCCGCCACTCGGCATCTTCAATTGCGAAGATGCTGTCACCGAGCAGTGGGCGGAAGGACTGCATACGAAAGCTCCCGAGACCCCAGTCACGGAAATTGGTGTTGTATACTGCGCGGAGGTTTTCCGGATCGACGGTCTGGATTACTGTATTTCCCAAGATACGTGTGGACCAGGTGGTACCGAGTCTTGCGTATAGAGCATACGTGTTGGAGAGAAACTTGCTGGAAGCGGCAGCGCGGTAGCTGCTGTACATGAAATCAAGGCCAAAGACGTAGGATGCCGAATTCTCCCTGGTGGCCATGGTTTGACATTGATGTCTCTTGACCAAGAGTCGCTTGGTTCTCCAGGAAGTAAACTCGAAATATGCAAAGTAAAAGAGCGCAATTGAGAAAAGAGCAAGTGGACCAGTCCACACCGGAGGTGCATCGATTTGAGGCAATTGCTGAGGGGCGATTATTCGCAAGCTGATTGCTAAGATCATGATGAGATTCAGGAGCTCTCGGGAATTCTTGTGTAGAATTACATGTTGGGACTGGCTATTCGGGGATTCAAATATATGATTCGTTTGCGCCATGAAGCCGGCAGCGGAGGGTCTGTGATACTTTTCGCTGTGCGTATGAGCAAGCTGGCTTCTGACGTTGGCGCAGCAGGCGAATGACAGGCCAATATCTGCCCAGTGGATGAACGAAATGGCCCCTAGCGGTGGGTTTTGACGGCAGTGGCAGTCATCTGGTGCTCTGTTCTAAGCCCACCGGATACGGAAGCCATGAGCCACGAGACTCGGCGTCAGGATTGCTCGAAGTAGGGGCGTATTCCTGACAAGACTGAACATCGTGCACACATGATGACGCATTTGCAGTAAACTTGAGGCATGCAGGGGGGACTTTTTGACTGGATAGCCCCCAACGTTGGTAGAATCGTCCACCGCCATGACTCTTGAGTCCTACGGATTTATTGAAAGCTCTGGTAGCGTCCGAGGCAGCAAAGACTGGAGACGGGAATGATCCAAGCCCGCAAACTCCTCCATGGGGTCCTAGGAATGTCCGACTCTTGTGGCGACCACGTATGGAGCAACTAGAAGATTTTCAGCCCAAAGATGCTCCCGATGTGTTGAAACAGGCCCCATTCCACATCCTTAGCCACGCCTTGGTGTTTCGTGCAAAGCCTCCACGGAAGCCTCGAAAAGAGACTCTCACGCCTGAGCAACCAGCTCCTTGAAGAGCGCATCATCCACCTTGCTCCAGTGCCTCAGCACCGCCGACGATGCAATCGAGCCGTAGACGTGAGGGAACAACGCGCCGCCACGGGATGCCTCCCACTTTACGGTGTCGCCCAGCTTCTCGAGGTCAACTTCTACGACGACGAGGTCGGTCTGGCCAGCAAAGAATTTCGCATACGTCTCGCCTGCCTGCTGCGCGGTGGACAGATGAATGTAGCCGTCAGTGAGGTCGATAGAGGCGCCGTTGAAAGCGGTGGTTTGCTGCCACTCGGCCCACTGTGGGGCGGTGAGGATTTTGAAGGCGGTTTTGGATGAGTTGGACATAATGGTTGGCGGGATTGATGACTTGGAGACTGGGGGTGGCGATGATGGAAGTGCGGTGGACGCATTTGCCGTCTGGGTCACATTTGCGAATCCTGCCAAAGAATTGGTGGCCGCATCACCAGACGACGAACAGTGTCTACGACGGTTAATTTGATGCCATCATTTAATCATAAAGTCTTCCCCTGCTCCCTGCCAACTCTTCAATCGCCCCCAACCCCAACTAAACACCCTCCATCATACAGTCCCCAACGCCGAAGCCTCGACCTCCTTCCCCTCCCAGGTGTCCCTCACAAAACGCACGGCAGTCTCAAAGGTCGACTCTCGCTGCTTCTTTTCCTCTTCATTCAACCAGCTTACTGGCATCTGAGTCCACCCGTGCTTTAAACCTTCAAAACGCTCAACCTTGAGGTCGGTCCCCCTGCCCTCCGCCTGTACCTTCTTCACCCAAGTTTCGCTCTGCTCTGCCAGAGTGTCGAGCTCTGGCAAAACGAGATATATGCGCACCTGTTCATGGATACCGCCGCCACGAATGTCAGCTAGTCCAGGAGAAGCGCGAGGATGGGCCGCCTGATTGCGCGGCAGATATGTCGGCGCTAAGACGTCAAAGCTGGAATGCCAGAACCCACTTGGAACAGGCATCTTCGGCGGCCGGGTCCGTTCAGAGGGCCTTTGCCGCAAGTCGAACGAAGGATAGTAGAGCAACAGCGGTATTTTCTTGGGATGGTTGAGGGGGATGCGGCTTGGCCAGGACTCCTCTACCTGCGGAGGCTTGATGCTTAGGGCGAGGTTCAAAGCAATATTGCCGCCGCTACTGAAACCGGCGATGGAGATTCGACCGCTGTCGAGCGTGATGTTGTCAACTCCCGAAGCCTTTGCGTGGTCCGCAATGCCCGTACGGAGAGGCTCGTAGGCATGAGATGTGGGGTCGAGAATGGCAGACAACACATCCTCTGCATCTTCAATCGCTGCCGGAAACTTGTCGATAGGTCCCCTACAGCATGTCAGGGCATGTTCATCTTCAACGTTGGGGTGATTTACATCCTGTAGTCCACCGAGATCACAACAGCACCGAGAGCTTTGCAGACTTGGGCGCAAAAGGGAGCCTGCTCGAGGCAGCTTCCCAAGACAAAGCCTCCTCCATGAAAGTCCAAAACCACAGGACAGGCCTCCTGAGGAGATGGAGGCGCAAAAACATAGACGGGAATGGTGTAGGAGCCGCGTGACGGCAGGTATAGGACAAAAGGGATCACATCAGGCGAGGTGTAGCGGAGGACCAGATCCGGTACCACTCGCGGAAGTTTAACGAGTGCTGCTCGCCATTGCACATGCAGAGGCTGGGAGAAGAATCGTGAAAGAGCCGACATGACACACTTGGCGTAGGGACCGGCACACGTTTGCGCAAGCTGTGATAAGCTGTGACGGACGAGTCTGAGCTCCGGACGGGTGACGCCAGGTCGTGGAAATACCGTGAGTGAGTGAGCTCATCACCGACAAGCATGTTATGTCGTCTTCGGGTGGACGAGTGGAGTTCCACTAGTGACGACATGGCGTTTTGATCTGCGCCGCGGACGCCGGGTAGCTATGGCGGTGCAAACAAGACTGCGCCACTTTTTGAGCCTGCGAGTCTGCGCACCCGCGAGCCTGCTTCCCCTCCCCCGCTCCCAATCTTGTCCCTGGCCTGCGCTATCGCCAAGCCTCCAAGCATCACCATGCCGTTTCCCCTGCTTCGGGACCCGTCAGCCTTGCAAATCGTTCCATCCCGTAACACCAAACAACGACCTCAGCTCCGCCTAGCCACTGTCGAAGATGATGCCGACTGAACAGCCATATCTTAACAGCCCAGCCGACCGATATGCAAGATCGTCGCCTGTCATCGCATGTTGACCACTATAGCTGCTCGCATTTGGCTTCAAGTAATCCAACTCTACTGTCGAATGCCTTTTGCGCCAACCTAAATCCCATGAGACATGTTATTCTCTCTCTCTCTCTCTCTCTCTCTAAATCCCATGAGACGCTCTAATAAGCCAATGCGATCTTTCAGATCCAAAGCATGCACCATTCTCATAGATGATGTGCAGTGATGCGTCCGAAGCCCATCACCTGCGGAGACCCTTGCAGGAGCAACTCATTGAAAAGGCTGGCAGCAAGCCAGCGTGGACCAGTCATCACCGGATTATTGTCCAAACGAGTATGGCTGATTGGTCTTTCATTGCTGCCAACTCTGCACATGGTACGAATACACGGAAGCGTGGAAGATGGGTCATTGGCTGATGCAATTCTGGCACTGCATCACCCACTACGGAATAGGCGTGTACTTGGCGACTTCCCAAAGGCTTAGCCGATGACCCAGAACTTACTTCACAATCAATCGCCACTCGGCATGACTGCGCCTGACAAACCTACTTAGCTGACGCGTGCGAGCTCTGGTTGAACAGGCTTCGAACAAATGTATCTCTCGCCCTCTCTCCGGTTTCGAGAAGACCCATCATCGCCATATAAAGCTTTAGCACTGCGACGCTGATGAGAGAGAGAAGGGGCTCCATGAGTTTGCACCGAGCATGCCGAAGACGCGCGGTTGGTATACGCTACATGTTGCTGACTGCTACGCAGACGAGCGCGTCTCTTATGTCCAGCTGGTCGACAGTTGCCGGCACGCCCAAGGCCTAGGCCAAGGAAGAGTACGCAATGCACGGTGGGGCTTGATCGGCGAGAACATGTCGCGCGTCGAACGCAAGCGCTGTAAATCGACGCAGCACAGCTATAGATCACCTGGCAAGCTGATTGAAGCGCGTTTCGAAGAAGAGAAAGGAGAGATGGATGCTGGCACTTGGAATAGCACTTGTTGGCGCGCGCATTTGTGAGAGACGGCCATGCAGCAGCGGCGACAGGCGTCCTGGCAGTGGAACCGGCCGGGGGGTTGCCTGTGCCACGCTCGGCCGCAGATAGATGTACTACTACTCAGCCCCCCCTCTCCCTCCTCCATCTCTGCTGGCCCTACCTCGCGCTACTATTTTGATTCACGCACCCGCACTTGCCGCTCTCGTCTTTTGCATCTCCCCGGACTCTCGCAACCACCGAACTGCCCTCGCGCTACCCACCCCCATCCGCCCCCGATTGTCGCCTGTGCCTCGCGTCGATGCTAGACTGATCGAAGCTCCGGAGGGCGTCTCTTCCCGCCTAGCTGTCTCCATCCTCGTCTTACTCGCGCTCTGCGCTTGCTCCTGAACCTCCGCACCTCGAGCATGTGGCTACCCATCCACACAAGGCGGCGATCCGAGATATTACCGCGACAAGACCAGCTTCAAAACTCTCCTAATGATCAAGCCAACAATGACAAGGACTCGTCCGGGACGGATTGGCGCGCATTGATTGTCGTGAGTTGCGTTGCCCCGAAACTTACTGCTCAGGCTTACATGTTTAGGCGGGCGTCGTGATATTCCTGTTCCTAGTAATCGCCCTCGGCATCTACTTGAGGCTCCGAGTCCTCCGCAAAAACACCATGCCTACCTCGAAGAACAAAGGAGGCAATCTCCTGAAGCGCAAACTGCAGCAATGGAACCCACGCAAGACCCAGGGCACATATCGGGTCCAGCTCCAGCATGAAGACAATGAATATCGCCGAGGACTTGACAACTCCCTCCACAGCCGAGAAATGTCAGGGACGACCACCGAAACACCAGCAGAGATTGAAGCCACGGCAGACATCAACAGAAACACATCCATCAGAAGTATCATGACGTTGCCCGCTTATTCGGCTGCTGCACGGGAAAACGAGCGCATCCTTGGGCGCGAAGGCGACCGCGGGGGTATCGACATTGTCGTTGAACATCCAGAAAACATGGACGAGGAGGAGGCTCGTCGCGAAGAAGAGATGGAATCGTTATATCAAATTCGGGTGGCGCGTCGTGCTGAGCAAGCGGAACGTGAGGAGCGGAGACGCATCAGGCGAGAAGCTCGTGAAAGAGGTGATTTTGAGACCATTGCGCGATTGCGCAGAGAGACTCGCGAGCGTCAAGAGAATGGCGGTATGCTTTCAGCAACGCTTATTGCTGAACACCAAGCTGCCACAGCGCAAAGAGAACGACGGGTGTCATCAGTCCAATACGCCGAACTTGGAGTCGCTCGACACGACGGAACTCGAATCAGGGCGAATTCGACTGAATCGGACAATCGACCACTGCTTGATGGAGCGTCTTCATTTGGCGCAAGCCGACCTTCGAGCGGTCGAATTACCCACCACCGCGATATATCCTCCACCTCTGTTCATTCAAATTCCACTGTTGCGTCTCTAGACATTTGGCCAACAGCAGATACTATGCGGAGCGACAGCCTCGCTCCTGGTCGCAACGAATCCATTGAATCCACCACACTGTCACGAACCCGCTCCCCTTCCGGCTCGAGGCTGACGTTGGCACCACCGTCTGAATTCGATCTTGGTAGCGCCAGGATTCCGGGACCCGAGGAGGCCCCTCGCTACGAAGAAGCTGGTTGGGAGGAGCCGCCTCCTTACTCAAGCCCAATAGAGCCGCGTGTTCCTCAAATGCCTCCTGTGGAAAGACTGCCTAGCATTCATGTCCAACCAACCACGCCTGTAGATGAGAGGTCTTTGCAGCGAATAAGCGGCATCACGGAAGGGGACTGAGCCGGAGAATTGAGGCAATCTTGCTGAGCTAATTAAGCGATGATGGCAGGCGTTAATTTGCGGCGGATACCCTGATTAGTGTTTCATGAGCTCGATGATTTGGTTCTGGCGAATGGTTAATTATCAAGCAATTGTCTGATTGGACATTTGTGGATGAAGTTTGGCACTCCTCAGGTGGATCCTGTGTAGTACAAATGATAAATAGCGAGTATCTACCTATGATCTTGTACAAACTGCGAACGAGTCGTCTTTTAATCACTGCACATAGTCAGGGAGTTACTGAGGTACACCTAGTAGGCACGTCATTCGCCCTGTGGTCAGTTTTGAAGCTCGGACCATACTCTTCCATGGAATTGCGATGGTTGACCTAGTAGCCACACCACCCCGCGAGTCTTCAACACTCCTCCCTCCACCAGATCATAAACTCCCACCGCCTCCCGCCGCCCAACATGTCCAGCGAGTCGAAGCCCGTGGACAACAGGGCCACCGCCCAGGCCGGGACAGACGCCGCCGCGAACTCACCTACTGTTGAGGACGCCAACGAAGAACAATCCTCTGGCGACGAGGCACACGATGAACCAGTCGACGGCGCGACGCCAGCAAAGAAAAAGAAGAAGAAGAGCAAGAAGAAGAAGCTCAAGGATGCATTGACGGGAACCTCGAGCGCTGAAGCATCCCCAAGCTCCTCCAAGTCGCCGTTCAACATGGAACAGCTGCAAACGCTGCTGTCCATGAACCCTTCGTTACGGAACGAGCTCGCCGGCAAAAGCGAAGCAGAAATAATGGACTTGATGAAAAATCTGAGCTTGGGCGATATCTTGACTGGGCTTTCGACCAGCAAGAACCAAAAGGACATGTCGAACTACAAGTTCTGGCAGACGCAGCCCGTGCCCAGCTTTGAGGAAAAGGGCAAGTTGGCAGAGGATGGTCCTATCAAGATGATTGATGTGGAAAAGGTGCCCAAGGAGCCCTCACCCATGGTCGAAGGATTTGAATGGGTCACAATGAGCCTACAAGACACCGCGGAGCTGCAAGAGGTCTACGAGCTCTTGTCGAATCACTACGTCGAGGATGGTGAGGCCATGTTCCGGTTCAATTACTCCGCGTCATTCCTCAACTGGGCGCTCAAAGCTCCGGGCTGGCGCGACATTTGGCATGTCGGCGTGCGCGCAACTCAATCTCGCAAGCTTGTCGCATTCATCTCTGGTGTTCCGGTCCGACTGCGCGTGCGCGAAACGACAATCAACAGCATCGAGATTAACTTCCTTTGCGTCCACAAGAAGCTCCGCTCAAAGCGTCTGGCTCCTACGCTGATCAAAGAAATCACCCGCAGGTGTTACCTGAATGGCATCTACCAAGCTATTTACACGGCTGGCGTCATCCTCCCCACCCCAGTGGCCACGTGCCGCTACTACCACCGCAGCATTGACTGGGAGAAGCTCTACGACGTTGGATTCTCGCCCCTGCCCCATGGATCGACCAGGCAGCGTCAGATAATGAAGTACAAGCTTCCGGATAGGACGGCTACCCAAGACCTCCGCCCCATGCAGGCCAAGGACGTCGATGACGTGCGAGATCTCCTCACTCGCTACCTCCGGCGCAGCCAGATGGCCCAGGAATTCAGCAAGGAGGAGGTTGACCACTGGCTTCTCCACAAAGAGATCGAAGACAACGAGCAGGTTGTTTGGTCGTATGTGGTTGAGGACCCCTCGAGCGGCAAAATCACCGACTTCTTCTCCTTCTATTGCCTCGAATCAACGGTTATCCGGGACAGGGGCAACCGCAACGTCAGGGCCGCCTACCTGTACTACTATGCCACGGAGACAGCTTTTACGGGGGAGAAGAAGGAGCTCAAGGCTAGACTGAACGCCTTGATGAAAGACTGTTTGATATTGGCTAAGAAGGCAAGTGCATTCCATCCTAAGTCGTTGCTTTTACTAACTTGTACAGGCCAAATTCGACGTGCTCAACGCACTGACCCTCCTTGACAATCCTATGTTTTTGGAGGAGCAAAAGTTTGGTGCCGGAGATGGACAGCTGCATTATTACCTCTACAACTACCGCACGACGCCCCTTCTCGGAGGCGTGGATGGCAAGAATGTGGCATCGGACAAGCACACGGGTGGAGTCGGCGTCGTCATGCTCTGATTTTCGACAGCGTGTATTATATGAGGAACAGTCATAGTTTGGCATCACGTACGGCTGGCATGTAGCAAGAGCGCGGAATGTATACGTTGACGAATCAAAACTGATTGAATGAATGGTGATGCAAATTGTCGGTCAATCCACTTCCGCGGATTTTGCCGCCCGCCGCCGCGTTGGGCGCCGCCAAAAAAGTTCCCCGGGGGTCAGTGCTCCCCGGACGATCACCGCGTTCTACATCCTCCATCCTTTCGTCCTTTACGCCGCCGAGAGTTGGAAACAAGATGAGGGCTACCGGCTTAATTAAGACGCGAGCCTCGGCGACTGTACGCTCTCTGGCTGCTGGAGTGCGCAGTGGCTCCCGCCAGTCCCAGTTTCCCCAAACACGGTGCGCATCCACTGCGCTGCGTCCAGCTTCGCCGCGACTTGGAGTGACCCAAGCACCAGGCTCGAGATTGTGGAATCCCAGAAGATGGCAGTCTGGATCTGCTGCTCAAGTGTGAGTTTGATCTGGTAACCTGCCGCATCAGAGCTAACAGACACTTAGGTTGGAAGCTGCCCTCCACGACCCGTCCCAACTCAGCCAAGAGGCAATCGTCGAGAACCTTGACCCGGCCGAACTCGCTCGATTGGACAAAGTCAGGAACATTGGTATTGCCGTGCGTAGATGGGAGATACCAGCAGGACCAGCTGTGCCGCATCTAACGAGATCTAGGCGCACATTGACTCCGGCAAAACTACCGCCACCGAGCGCGTCTTGTTCTACACGGGCAGAATCAAGGCAATCCACGAAGTTCGCGGCAAGGATGCAGTCGGCGCCAAAATGGACTCGATGGACCTAGAGCGCGAAAAGGGAATCACAATCCAGTCCGCTGCGACATTCTGCGATTGGGTAAAAAAGGACAAGGATGGCAAGGAGCAAAAATACCACCTCAACCTGATCGACACGCCTGGTCACATTGACTTTACCATCGAGGTCGAGCGTGCGCTACGTGTGCTCGATGGGGCGGTCATGATTCTCTGCGCCGTCTCAGGTGTCCAGTCGCAAACTATCACGGTCGACAGACAGATGCGTCGGTACAACGTTCCTAGGATTTCCTTCATCAACAAGATGGACCGTATGGGTGCCAATCCCTTCAAGGCCATCGACCAAATCAACAACAAACTCAAGATACCTGCAGCCGCGATCCAGGTTCCCATTGGCGCCGAGGATGAGTTCAAAGGTGTAGTGGATCTGGTCCGGATGAAGGCTATCTACAACGAGGGAGAGAACGGCGAAATCATTCGGGAAACGGAAGAGATCCCCGCAGATGTCCTCCCTCTTGCACAAGAAAGACGCGCAAAGCTGATTGAGACGCTCGCCGATGTGGATGAGGAGATTGCGGATCTCTTCTTGGAGGGCGAGGAGCCCACCTTGGACCAGATGAAGGCTGCTATCCGTCGCGCTACCATCAGCCTCAAGTTTACCCCCGTCATGATGGGTTCTGCCCTCGCCGACAAGTCTATCCAGCCCGTGCTTGATGCCGTCTGTGACTACTTGCCCAACCCTGCGGAAGTTACCAACATGGCTCTAGACCGTAAGCGCAACGAGGCCCCTGTCAAGATGGTTTCGTACAACTCTCTACCCTTCTGCGGCTTAGCTTTCAAGCTGGAAGAGTCCCCCTATGGACAGTTGACCTACATTCGTGTCTACCAGGGTACTCTCAAGAAGGGCATGTTTGTATACAACGCGAAATCGGAAAAGAAAATCAAGGTCCCCAGGATTGTCCGCATGCACTCGAACGAAATGGAGGAAGTGCAGGAGATTGGTGCAGGAGAAATCTGCGCTGTCTTTGGTGTCGACTGTGCATCAGGAGACACTTTTACTGACGGCAAGGTCAAGTACTCGATGGTAAGTCGATCTTTCTCGTTGCAATATCAACGCTAATGATTGCAGTCTTCCATGTTCGTCCCTGAACCCGTCATTTCGCTTTCCATTCAGCCCAAGAACACGAAGGATGGCAACCAATTCTCTAAGGCCATGAACCGCTTCCAGCGCGAAGACCCCACCTTCCGCGTTCACGTCGACTCCGAGTCGCAGCAGACCATCATCTCTGGTATGGGAGAACTCCATCTCGATATTTACGTCGAGCGCATGCGCCGTGAATATAAGGTCGACTGCATCGTTGGTCAACCTCAAGTGGCGTTCCGTGAGACCATTAGCGAACCCGTCAAATTCGACCACACCCTTAAGAGACAGACCGGTGGTGCCGGTGACTACGCCCGTGTCATTGGATACATGGAGCCATCCGGCAGCTACGATAAGAACACCTTTGAGCAGCGCGTCGTCGGTGGTACCATCGACGAAAAATACCTCTTTGCTTGCGAAAAGGGCTTCAACGATGCCTGTGAAAAGGGTCCTCTTGTTGGACACCGCGTCCTGGGCAACACCATGGTCATCGAAGATGGTGCCACCCACGCCGTCGATTCGTCTGAACACGCTTTCCGTCTGGCCGTGCAACAAGCATTCCGAAAGGCAATGTTGCAAGGTCGCCCGCAAATCCTGGAGCCCGTTATGAAGACGTCCATTTCGGCACCAGTCGAGTTCCAGGGCAATGTTGTCAGCCTGCTCAACAAGCGCAGCGCCAACATAATTGACACCGACATTGGCGCTGACGACTTCCAGCTCCAAGCCGACTGCAGTCTGCACGGCATGTTTGGCTTCTCATCTCTCCTTCGTGCTGCTACTCAGGGCAAGGGCGAGTTCTCCATGGAGTTCAGCCACTACGCTCCTGCGCCTATGCAACTGCAAAAGGAGTTGATTGCAAAGTACGAAAAGGCGCAAGCTGACAGGCATAAATAGATGTTGGCTTGTGCGACGATAGATTTGAGATTCGCAGATCATGTTGCATTTAGACGGGTCTGGCAGATTCATTGTTTCTAGGCGATTTGGGGTTTCTACTGTAAATTCATCATGTTTTCTAGGCCAGGCAAGGAAAAGCGATACCACACTCCTCTCCTCTGTCTAGAATCCACCTCTATGCAGTTAAAACAAAACGTACACATTTCAGATAAGTGCATCGGCAGTGTCGAACGCGCGCTGCACAGCCAACGCCACCGTCGCGAATGTGACGATGCGGTTGTGTCCGCCATATGGCACCAAATCCATCCTCACCTCGTTGCCCGACCCATCTGCCACTCTTCTCACCATGCCGTAGCTCCCCTCGTCCGCCTCGACTCTGCGCTCCATCACTTGCACCACTTCGCTGCCTCCGCCAATCTCAACAATCTTCCCACTCGCCACCTCCCACAATCGCTGCCCATGCGCCCAGGGGATGTCCCAATCGTTCTTGGCGTGCACGATGTGCAGACGGAGTCTACTCCTGCTCTTCCCCTCCCCCTGAACGGCAACAGCCGCTTCGCCCACCAACGCCTCGATCCGACTCTGCGTGTCCCACACGTCGACAATGGTCGAGCGCAGCCAGTTTTGCACGCGCGGATACTGGCGTAGCGGCGAGAGGACGGGAACGATGCCGAAAATGCGGTACGTATCCACGAGGACGGGGAGCGTGGTAAAGGGCGCCGCCAGTACGATGCCCGCGAAATGAGTACTGCTTTCCGCCGCCGGACCCAACGCGCGGAGGTGCTTCTTTGTGGCCTCTTCATTCTCGCCATCAATACTATTTACGCCTTGCGGCGTCGGCAATAACTCCATACCCGCCTCCGGACTCGCAAACTGCAACCCCACGGCCGCCGCTACGGCGGTGCCGAGCGATTGCCCTAGCAGCACGATGCACTGCGGTGGAACTTTCAGGGTGTTTAGTGCGTACGATACGAACGCGACGCCGTCGATGATGAGCCCGCTTTCGCTGGGCGCGCCGGTGCTGTGTCCGAAGCCGCGGTAGTCGAGCGTGAGGATGTGTACGTGGGGCAGGGTCGCGAGGCTACGGTAGGTGCTAGTACGCCAGCCTTGCGCGACGTTGCCCGCATTCTGTTGGGCAAGGGTCAGTGGAAGGGGGAAGAGGGGAGAAATGCAAGAGAAAGGAGACATGCTAGGGGCTGCCGGATGAGAGCGGAGACTTACGCCGTGGACTATGATGTGTTAGAGTTTTCATACATGGCAGGAGCACAGATCTCACAATTGATAACGACACGAGCCTTGGGGTCCTCCGCAAGGAGCTGGAAAGCCTTTGTCTGCGGAAATCCATCGCCGACGCGTCCGGACGGTTCATCCAGCAACTCTTCCTCGTGCTTCTCATACACATTCAGGGGCAGCACGTGCCACGCGTACAGCGTTTCGCCGTCCGGCGTGGTGACATTAAAAGGTGTGACTTGGTTTTCTACATGCAGCGTCAGCCAGGGGTCAATTGAAAAGCAAAGGATGGATGGACAGGGTAACGCACTAGCGAAGCCGTAGGCTTGCGGTTTATCTGGATTTGCCCACCAGCCATTGACAATTTTGTTGGCGTAGAGGGCACTGTCGAGAGGTTTGAGTTTCAATCTGACAATGGGACGCAGGACGACGTACTGTCTTTGGATGTTCGGGTTGGTCAAGCAGAAGACGAAAATCGCATAGGCGGCTCCGACTGCTGCGAGGCCAAAGTAGCCGATTTTAAGGATGGATTTGTAGGCTACCATTGTCTATGTCAAAAGGCGAGTCAATCAACTGTGATTTGGAGAAATAAGGCTGGCGATTTGGTCGACAGGTCAAGGAGACTCTGACAGAAAACGTTGCTGCCTGCACAGTGGCGTAAAAGAATTGCCAACTCCAAGGCAGCCGGGACCGGAGTGCTTGTAAAGCTCCCTGTAGTGGTGCCTCTTCGAGTTCAAATATACAAGTCTTCGCACGGCAGGGTGCTTGAATGCTCCCGGTATACACATATCTCGACTTGGTAATGCACCGCGCCACGCGACTTTGGCACCAGACCTTGGAGTTGACGATTACTTTTACGCCCACTGTGCCAGGATTACAATCCAAGACATGATCGTTGGTGAGCCGACTACAACTGAAAAGGGCAATTTGAATTTGGAGAGTTTGAAGAAAGTCGTAGAAATAATCAATTACATACCATTTCTTATCACCTTTTCCAACGTTCCCAAAACAGCCTGTCAAGCTCTCCAACGACACAGCAATGCTGAACAAGACTATTGTTCCATCAATGGTGCGAGCCAGGGAGAGCAACAGAAGTGTTGCACAGCTCAGAGTTCTATAAATCAGACACGAATTCCAGAAAAGCAAGGAGCGAGGAGGTGGATCGTTATCTGCGATGATTGGGGGATGTCAGCGGAGGTCCGTACAGCTTGGCGCTACTTGCGCTTGTTCGGTTTTCCGCTGCGGCAACTTCTTTTGCCCATGTGCCACCTCTCTCATCCACCATGACGCGTTGCACGCGACATTGGCGTCGTGTCGATTTTCATCTCTCTGATCTCGCCGCCGTCACTTGAGGCAACTTCCATTACAGACTGATGCTGCCATTTATCCGCGTCGTTGTCGACCCAGTCCTATCTTTACATCGCCTGTCGCATCGCGAAAATGCAACCGGAACCGCGGAGAAAATCCGCCCGCAATCAGAAACCAGATCCTCCGCCTGAGCCCACGCCGCCGCCTAAGCAAGTGTCTATAAGGGAAAAGAGGAAGCATAGTCCAGCAAAGGAAAAGACTCTCCCGTCCGCGAAATCGGTGACGCCAGCGCTGCCTCCGCTGCCGACGAAACTTGGACCCGGACAGTCTATACCTGAGCTCAAGGAGCCTCAGCCAGTGGACTTGCCAGACTCGGAATGGCAGACGGTCACTGAGAGGTATGCATGACTTTGTACATAAATTGGCCATGCGCTGACGTCTTCAGTGGCGTCCTGAAAGCAGCACTCGAAAGATCGCGACAGAAATGGATGACACCGGGCATCTTCGAACTATACTATAGCAAAGCTGGCAAGAAGAGGCTACCGGGCCACAAGGAGCGAGAAAAAGAAAAGGAAAATAACAAGGACAAGGACAAGGACAAAGACAAGCGCGAGAACGAGGGTGATGAGAAGGACTCGGTCAAGGCGAAGCAGATGAAAAGAGAAGGCAACTGCAAGCTCTATATTGATCCACATCAATGGGACATTACTATTTGGACAATGAGAGAAAACACTGCTCCTCCGCCACCTAAACAGAAGCCGTCGCCGTATCAGCCAGCAAACTACGGGAATCACGGACAATACTATGGTGGTTATGCTGCCTCTCATCCATACAACTATCAATCGTACAATGCCGCACCGAAGCACCCGCAGCCTCCCCCCAAGCAAACACCTGCCAAACCACCGCAACCTCCGCCGCCTGCTCGCCCAACTCCTACTCGTCCTACCGACAGCAGTACTCACGCGTCCAAGCCCGCGCCTGATCCCGTCATCCATATGCTGGCCGAACGGGCGAACACAAACTACAAGCTGAGGGATGTGATGAAGATCGTAGCTAGGGGTGAGGCGACAAAAGAGCAGTTGGAGTACTTCCAAGGGCACATCACTGAGCTGAATGAGCGGCTAGAGGCACAAAAGAAGGCGCAGGCGCAATTGCAGGCGCAAAGAGCTCAACCGCTGCCGGCAAGACCAGCAGCAGCAGCAGCACATATTGTTAGCGCAACACCACCTGGTACTCCTAGTCCGCATACTCCAATTCCTCCGCGACCTGGAAATGCTCCGCCTCCAGCAAATCCATCGAAGCCATCCACGACTACACCGACTCCTGCGAAACCAACGCCTTCAGCTTCAGCTCCACCAAATATGCCTCAGCAACCGCCAATGACATATTACACCCCTCCTCCACAGCCGTCTCCGTTCGGTCACTATCCACAGCCCCAACCACCAACATCAGCAGCTGTCACACCCACACCGACAGCGCCACCACAGCAGCAGCAACAACGGCTCGCACAGCCACAGCCACAGCCGCAGCAAGCACCACCGCAGCCAAGCCTACCGCCTCCAATTCCTCAGCCCACATACCGCGCACTTTGCATCGACTTCAACACCAACGGCGACCGGCTACTCTTCCCACGCGAAACAATCCTCGAAGCCCTCCCCGGTAATCAGCTCCTCGCATCCTTCCTCAAAGTCCAAAAGATCGACCTGGCCGCTATGAACACGCTGTCGCGCTCCAACACTTATTACCAAGCGCTTAAGGAATACTACCAGCCCGTCACGGTTCGCTTCCGCGCCGACAACCCGGCCATATTGGCGTGTCTCTGGCGCTGGGTTAAGCCGGCTGATCAGGTCCGCACGCATATGGAAGATGTCATGGATCGCTGTTTGCCGGCGGAAGAGGTCGAGGTTGCGGCGCGTCTGCCGAGGGAAGGCACGAGAGCTGCGCTGGGGGAGAGGGATGCTAGCATTCCGAGGGAGAGCGTGGAGCGCGTGGGGACGCCGGCGGAAGGACGGGACAAGAAGAGGGTGAAGAAAGTAAGGTGATGTTGAGCATTAGATGTCCGAGCGTTTACTGTGCAGGCCTCTGGCTACGAATAAATACATGTTGCATTTGAATTCCACTTGAGAGGATCAGCACGTTTGGCAATATGGATGGGTATCTCATGATTAACTTTGGATCTACTCTAATGCTGTTCTACAATTTCTCAACGCTTTCTCTACACACATGCATGCCGATGAAAGATTATGAAGGCGGCGGCGTCTTAGGCCTACCCGCAAATACATCAGCCACGAGCGTCTTCTTGTTGACTGAATGGGAGTTAGCAAACCAACCAACCAATCGTAGGATACGGACTAAGACTTACTCTTGCCCATGGCATTCCTGGGGATACTCTGCACGACCTTCATCTCGGTCGGCATCTTGTAATTGACCAGACGACCACGCAGCGCCTTGCGCATATCGAGCGGACTCCATGGCCTACCATCACGGCCTGCCGTCTTTCCCTCCTCAGTAAGCACCACAATAGCAGCGACGCGCTGGCCCCACTGCTCCGACGGCAGCGCGACGACCGCGCACTCGGCGACCTGCGGCAGCGAAAGCAGCTCGCGCTCCACCTCAAGCGCGCTCACCTTCTCGCCGCCCGTCTTGATGATGTCGGCGCTCTTGCGGCCCTGGATAAAGTACATTTTGCCGCGGCACCAGTCGGCCTGGCTAGGTCGCGTGCTCTTGCCTGCGCTGGGGACAGCCCGACGCACCGCCACGTCGCCCGTCTTGAACCAGCGTCCTTTGCCGTCGTCACCGTCGACGAATTCTTTGGCAGTTGCGTCGGGGTTGCGCCAGTATTCTTGGAAGATGGTGGGGCCGCGCAGTTGGATTTCACCTTGCCGCTCTTTGCCGTCGGACGCCAATTCTTCGCCGTCGAGGATGAGTTCGTTGGTTTCGGTGTCGACGAGGCGCGCTTCGACAAAGGGGAGCGGCCACCCAACGCTGCCGTCGACGCGGTCTGCGAAGTCAAGGCCGCAGGACAGCGCCATCCCGACTTCAGTCATGCCGTACCGCTCCAGGAGCACGTTGCCCCCCGATAGCTCAGACCATGCGGCTTTGGTTGGTGTCGGTAGCGCTGCGGAGCCGGAGATATTGAGGCGCAAGTTCGAGGGTTGCGTTGCCGTACGCGTGGCGGCTTGCAGTTCAGGGGAGAGCGACTTATGCGTGTGAAGGAGGCGGTTGTAGATGGTCGGGACGGCGGTAAGGAAGGTAATCTTTTCTTTGCGAGCGGTTTCGTTTGGTAAGAAGGGCGCACCGAGGCGCTCCCAGACGTGGTTTGCATTGAAAGGAAACATGAATTCGATGCTCGATCCGGAAAACATAGGCGCTAGGATGGCGTTGACGGTGCCGTGGATGTGGTGGAGAGGGAGGGCGTGCAGGAGACGGTCTTGAGGGCTGTATTCCCAGGCTTTGCAGAGGGAGAGTGATTGCGCCGTCAATGTCGACACTGGGATCAAGACTCCTTTCTGCTTCACGTCAGAGTGTCCGGCACACTATACCCAATACATACCGGCCTGTTCGTCGTCCCCGAAGTGTACAACATCATGCCACCCTTGGGATCCGCCACTTCAAGCTCTACCCGTTCGTAGGTCTGCGAATCTTCGAAGCGCTTCTCCACCTGTACTGAGATCGGGGTATGCTTCAACCCATCCCGCAAGACATCTTGCGCCGTTGCCTGGAACTTGCCCGACGCGAGCAACATGAGAGCACCGCTCTGATCCACAATATACTGTAACTCGTGCACAGGGAACGCGGGAGACATTGGCACAGCGATGGCACCGGAGGCGAGTATTGATAGGAGCGTTACTGCAACATGTCAGCGCAGTACAACCAAGATTCGATTCCACGTGAAGCGCACCCACATAATCATAGCCATTCTCGACGAGAAACGCTATCCTTTCATCATTGAGGCTCTTGCCATTGGCCTGCTGTTGTAACCGCTCTTTTGCTTGGGCGACATCGTGGACCAACTGGCCATAGGTAAAGGTCCGTCCGGAAAGCGAATGCACCACGGCAGTGCTCAAAGGATCGTGAGTGGCCAAGGCCTGAAAAACAGAAAGTTTTGGCAAAGTTGATACCATTCTGGAGGCTGAAAGCGAATTGACTAGGCGCAAGCGAGATTGAGTCCTGATGATACGAATTGGAGAATGTGCAAGTGTCCGAGCAACACGCCCAAACATGGCGGCGGGACGGGGGATGAAACGCGATTAAGAGGCGGAAGGGATAGTCGATGATTACGTGCAGACCGTCGGCGCCATGGTTGCTTCGCCGATGTTAGTGGGTCTGTTGGGGCCGCTCTGCAGATACGGAGACAGAACTAGATGCCGACGAGCATAGCGCTCCGTTTTCGCATTCAAGATAGACACAAAGTCGTTGGAAAAAGGGCGGTTGGAGAATATTTTGGGCGGACAAGGAAGTACAGTCGGCGGCGCTGCGTCTTTGGCATCTCTTCCGAGCGGATCGCTTGTCCAAGGCAGTCCCATCCGCTTCAAACCATCATCTCCACTGTCAACACTCGCTCTCGTCGATCGACCACATGTTTCCGCGCGCCCTGAACTTGCGCTCGGCCATCCTGAGGCAAATGACAACCATGGCGCAATCAATGACCCCGATGGAGGATACGCTGCGTGCAAAGGTGACCAACGCGAGGCCGCCGGCCAACAACTGGCTAACGGCTTCCACAACAGATCACTGAGACGCTGAAGCCGGCCAAACTTGAGGTGTTCAACGACTCGCATCTCCATGCGCACCACAAGGCCATGCAGGGCAGCACTTCCAAGGAGGTACGGTAGCAAGCTTCCCTGCAGCCCAGCTACTAATTGTGACAGACACACTTTCGGTACGAGCATCCACCATAGCCAAGACGGTACTATTCTATGCTCACCAATACTAGAGTCAATATCGTGTCCGAAGCATTCAAAGGAAAGATGCAGCCAGCGCGGCACCGGATGGTGTACGGTCTGATGAAGGAAGAGATGGCTCGAGAAGGCGGCATCCACGCACTACAACTGAGCACAAAAACACCCGAAGAAGAGGAACGAGCAACGGCACGCAGCCAACAGTGATCGGTAGTTGATCAAGCCTGATGGTGTACTGGTATTGTGGGGGATCCACGCGCGCAAACAGAGACGGGCACCACTTGCCAAGCCGAATGCAACATGCCCGAAAGGGCCGTCTCGCTGCCATGGGCCATAACAGATTTCATGAAGAGGTCGACTTGAGGGTTTCTCTGGCTGGTCGAAAGATCGGAGGCTGTTTAAGACGATCTGACGCCTTCACAGCGTAGCCAATGTCAAGCATCGTTCCCTCTGTGCGCTCGTCTTGGTCGGACATGCGCAGAAGGTAAACAAAAAATGTTAAACCGGCAGCTTGGCCCATACATCTTCCGAGAAAAGAGAAACTTGCGCATGAATTTCCACAGGAAAATTCTCACAGGTCTTTCAAAACGAAGCGCACCGCTCGGTCGTCCGCCTGTCTAACCGCCCATCTGTCCGCGATGCGCCGCTGCGCCGGAGGTCAGATCTGTTCCTGCTCTCGTTTCTCACCTTTTCCCCGCATCGACGCCATCCGCATTCCAACGCATCTCATTTTTCAAGGCTTTTCGCCCACTGCCCCGATGCAGAAACGCAAGGGGCGCTCGGGGAACACGTCACACGACGCTTGGTTTTTTTCCGCATGCGCCTGCATGGCCGCATGTTGGGAACCTAGGGTTGGCTGGGCCGGATTGGCTTCCCCGCAACCAAGACTTTGGCTCCTCTCGCCTTATACCTCGTACCGTAGACACTGTACGGGTGTCAGATCCCATTTGTATAGTACACATGAGTACAGGTACAGTACATTGCTATAGCGTTCCCATTGCTGTCAATTACACGGCACCGGCTTGTCTGCACTTGGACTGAGTACAACGCACATGGCTGCCTTGGCCTCCACGTTATCTTTGTGACTCTTTTCACCCAGGGACTATTCGATTGCAGCAGAACGGACGTGGTCAAGAGTCAGACTGACCGCAGCCTGCGGATGTAGCGACCCGAGCCCCTCAAGTCGTTAAGACATGTCAGCATCAATGTCGACGTCCGCCAACAATCTCAATCAGTGTCAGCACTGCAGCGCACCCACGCGCTTTCGATATGCAGGCCAAGATGTCAGACAGACCCGTTCATCTGAATACCTACTGCACCGTCATCCCACGGTCGCGGCTGCCCTGCATTTTGGCGAGTTGCCGGCGACGCGGCGAGATCAGTTTCGACATGGTTTTGCGCGTGGGACTTTATGTCCGGGACGATAGTCTTTCGGATCGCACCGTCCAAGACAGGCGCCAGCTCGAACCACTTACATCGGTGTGCGGCCCAAGCAGCTAACCAACAGCAGTGCGTATGCGTACTCACTCAAGCTGTCAGCAGTCCATCAATGCAGTCATTGAGCCAAGCAGCCCACACCACACTCTCGGTCATTGCCCATGTAGGCTACTCTCCGGGCGGATCGAGGCACGCGATGCATAATTGCGGGCTTGCCAAGCGAGCTAGGTTGCGGCTACGCAGCTCAGCATTAGCGTGGTGGATGCGCTGTGCTTAACCGACAAGCCCCACCGCCGGAGCCGACTGAAGCTCTGGGGTAGGCAGAGCAAATGGGTGGTTTACGCACACCAAAATCCCTACTTGTGCAAGGTACCGAATCACGGAACGTGCGCGAAGTCGACTGAGCCGTCGGCCGAGGTAGGTTTGGGATCGGAGCAGCAAGTCTTGAATCAACAACCTCGACGACAGGCAAAGTGGTATTTGACATGCTAATCCGAGAAAAAAAAAACCATAATGACACAGATACGGAGGACAAGTCCAAAGTCTAATATCTCGAAGGCTGGTATCTTGACATCATGCGCCCACACGCCACAGAACGATGGCGCTGGGATGGTTGGCTCCGTGGCTTCTTTCCCGCGGGCTATTGAACCCGGTACCTGTCTTCGAGCCGGTCCCACCGCATCCGGCTGCGGGTTAGTCCAATTACCATCCGCAATTCCAAATACGAAAAAAAGATTTCCTCCCATGCTGCGTGTCGCTCATTTCGCTTGTTAGCAACGGGTAAGGATAAAAGGTGTGCAAAACGAGATGGGAAGACGCACGCCACAGGGGGGGAAAAGTATGTGTAAAAAATCTAGCCAAGCGGCCAATTTGACGATCTTCGAGGGCGGAGTGCAAAATTTCCGTCCTAACCAAAAGACACGCCGTAGATGATGATGGACTGGTATGTCTGGAAATGAAGACGTCTTGGAACCAAGACGAGCGCCTAGACGGCCTGCTCGGCGCGGGCCGCAGAGTTGTTGACTTTGGCGCGACGCTCGCGGCCTTTTTCAGACCAGGGGAAGTGCGCGACGGGTATCACAAAGAAGCTGTGGAGATAATGTCAGCGTCTGACCTCTGCAGCGCGTCAGAGATGGGTAAAGATGGATATACCTGTTGCTCGAGTCGGCAAGACCAGCCAGGGCATTGTACCAAGCGACAAAGGCGGCGATGAGGCCAAAGATGCCTCCCGCCTTGATGAACGTGGGGTCAGGGGCGCCGGTGCCGTTCACAAGGTAGCCGATGGCGAGCATAAGGAAGGCAGCGTCGAGCACGAGGAAGAGAAAGAAGAAAGCGACGGTCGAGCGCAGCGTGCAGATGAGCAAAATGAAGGTGAAGATGAACCACCCCTGGATGCATGTCAGCGCGAGTTTTAATGGGTGAATGAGCGCGAGGAGAATCATACCACCAGGAAGAGACCAAACGAGTTGAGGAATTGCGCAGAGTCTGGAGTTGCGGTTGCATCTTTGTACGTGCCCTCGAGCTGGGCAACAATGGCAAACCCTCCCGGCGTCAAGATAATTGCGAACGAGAGCCAGAAACCGCCGTACGATGAAAGCGCCGTGGCACCGAAGGTGTTGCCAACAGCCATTTCCCACATGCCGGCGCACAGCTGGACAAGACCGCCATAGCCAAAGGCCAGCGCGACGACAATGTTAGGCTCGGTAATGCCCCTGGTCTGGAGGTTGATGAGCGACAGGACGAACGTCGTCAGCGCGAAAGCCGACAGGCCAAGCGGCGCCGGGTTGGCAAAGTTGTTCTTGGGCGCGCGGTACAATCCAGGCTGGAACTCTCCACCGAAGGCAGGCAGACGCAGGTCAGGGTCGTTAGTTGCGACGTGAGCAAGTGGGTTTCCGCCATAGTCATAAGGCGCCCGCTGCTTGGGGGGAGTGGCAGCATGATGAACGGTGCTGCTGCCATTGGTCTCCTTGATGACATTAGTATAAGTTGTCGCCAAGTCGGACGAACAACTTACCGACTTAGTGGTGGCCATTCTTTTAAGAATTTCCTGTGTGATGGGGATTGTTTGGCTGTTGACGAAGAGCCGGTCGATGCTAAGAGCAAGGACTGCTTCTTGAAAGGGGTCCTGCGATTTTAAGAGTCCTTAATTGACCCCAGATGAGCTTGGACGGAAGAAACACCAAGTTGGCGTATCCTGGACGGTGGGGTCGTGCAATATATAGAGGAATGGCATGGATGGTACAAGCCGCGTGCTTGCTGCGCTCCACAGGCTGGCTAGCGCGGTACGGATCCGTACACGGACTCCACAGTCGAGCGCCACCCCTCCCCGACGGCACTCGAGTCGGCCAAACCAGGATACGATACGGATAAAAGGGCCCTGGCTGGCTACACAAATTTGCTTCCGTGAGCGCTCGCAGCTGGCAACGACGGGTCGACGTCCCACTTCGCAGCCGGCTTATGTGTCAGGCCACCTGGACGCATCGAAACCCAATCGACCGCGCTGCTTTCAGTCTGGGGAAAATGTGCTTGCTGAGAATCATCATGGCTTCGACATACAGATCTGATGACAACTGTCATGCAGATCCTTGCGCACACCATTGACGAACCTGTTACTGCTACCACCGCCGTCGCGCTGCGACTCGCTGTGCTCTGGCTGGCTGCCGCTTCATCTTGCTGGGCGGATTTTGTCAATCATGGCTTCGTTGTCCGACAGTCGAGCCTCCTGGCTTGCTCAGAGTCTGGCGTCCGCTCGTGCATAAGGGGTGGAATCATCTCTCCTTTCCAGACGCTTGCTGCTGCGCGGCCCCACGTCGCCAAATGTCACGCCCATCACTTCGTGGTCGTGCTGCCAAGCAAGACGGTGCGGTGATTTCTCAATTTGATTATGCTCGTGGCTTCGTTGCGGTAAAAACGGGTGGCGCAACTTCACAAATCTCTTCTTCGACCGTTTGATAGTCTAGATGACGAAGCAGTGTGGACCTTTCGACCCCTTAACGGCTATCAGACAAGGGCCATCCATATAACGTGGCGTAGCGGCCATCTTTCTCCACGCAGACTCCACTCGGTTCATCTGGGTGGCGTATGAATCAGGAAAGATATGCAGGGACTTGTGCGAAACACATCGACGTGTGCCTAGTGGGGAGCACGCGATCCCCTTGCAGGCGTTTGCGGAAAACATGCTTTATTCGACAACGGTCTGCGGCAAAAATAGTTACCCATTTATCCGACATTCGGTTTTGCATCATCAAGGCGTCTTTGAACATGCAGTATTTTAGTAAAAGAAACACGGCTAGTAGTACTTCGGCCGCACTACCAAGATGGTGGAATCATGTCGAGTCCGCCCGGCGACGTGCAGACCCGGGCCGACGTCGAAGTCGGAGCCCGCGCCGCGAACCACGAGCTTAGCTTTCTCAAGGCTTATTATTTCCAGCCAACAAAGTCTCCGATGTTTCGATGCCGTCGCAACCTTTTTCTCCAAGCCGTGGGAGACGCGCATTCGTCATCGCCATTGGGTATCCAGCAGACGCGGTACAAGAAGATTAACGGGCAGCCGTTGAGAATTCGCTTGTCGCAATTTCGCGAGTCTCCGTTGAGCCTGGTGCGGTTACTGGCCCTTTTCATAGCAAAGGGGTCCATTGTCTTGAAACGAAGCGCAAGGCGTTGAAATTTTCCGCCACCGTCGTTCTCTGTGCGGCGCAGAGCGCACGAATCGTACAACTGAGATTTTGGGAGCTGCTGGAGCAGTCCGGCACCACCATTGGCTGCAAGTGCGAAGAAAACCTTTGGCTGCATCGACATGGCCTCAGATCACGTCGAGAGCGGTTGACGAACACGAGCGATCCGTCTTTAACGTGGTCCTCGCTTGCACACTGTAACACGTCAAAGCTCCACGAAGGAGTAGGAGAAAAGGAGAGAGGAGAAGAAGGAGAAGAAGAAGGAAAAGAAGAAGAAGAAGAAGGAGAAGAAGAAGAAGAACAACAAGAAGAAGAAGAAGAAGAATAAAAATAAAAATAAAAATAAAACAAAAAAAAAGGAAGAAGAAGAAGAAGAAGAAGAAGAAGAAGAAGAAGAAGAAGAAGAAGAAGAAGAAGAAGAAGAAGAAGA
>JAIFKG010001155.1:0-25449 GCA_020351975.1 Phyllosticta ampelicida | reverse complement strand
TAATTGGTTTTTTTTTTTTTCCTGGGTTTGGTTAATTTTTTTTTTTTCCTTGTTGTTGGGTTTTTTTTTTTTTTTTTTTTTTTTTTTTGTTAACTGGCGTTGTCGCCTGCTGAATCCACCCTGGCCATTCTCTGCCTTGATGATGTGGCCCCAATGGTCCCAGTTGTGCGGTTTGCTGCGTTCTGAGACTTGCTGGGAAATGGTGTAGTGCAAAAAGGAAAGGAAAATGGTTCTGCGGAGTATTCACGCTAGAGCTTAGACAACGAGCTCTCGAATTCCTTCTGGCCTTGTCGGTGTGAATCATGTTGTGCACAGCTGCGAGAATTGGGAGCCTATTGTCATTGATGTGCATGTGGAGAGCAGGCAGTCAAGAGTAGTCATGCACGCGTGGTCGACTTTGATTTCCTAGGCTTGTTCTGTCTTATTCGTTATGAATCTCAATTTCAAGCCACAAGATCGATACCTAACGCGCAAAACCCCAGTATTCATCACTAGGCTACCATGCCGCGCATGACATCAATTGGACTACGGCCTCGCCTTCTGGAACCGCAGCAATAGTCGCGGACACGGCTTGATCCTGCGGCGAAGACCGGTGTGCAAGTGTGTCTGTATGTGTCGACGCGAGTCCAACACAAGACCAAAGCGCTCAGTCAAGCCAGCGCTAATGGCGTCCAGATGAACTAGACCACCCGATACAACTTTGAACGTAGTAAAAGTCGGTGACTGCCGTTGGCGCTGGCCGGATTCGCAAGCATCCAGAAGCCGAGGCCGGTGCGATCGCGGCAGTGGGAGGTTCCGAGCTGGCACGCGTTGGCGTCTAACATGGTGGTACGCGCTAGTAGCCAATCAACGTCATCGCGTTGGAGCTGTCGAGGCTATTAGGAAGCTGCAGGCAGACGTGCAATCTAAATTTGCATGTGTGATTAATCCTACGCGAGATTGCTGGAAATGCTAGGGTGGCGGAAAGAGGAGAGTATAAGATTCAACAGGCACCTGTGGCGCTCAAAATGCAATGCCGCTTTGCCACCAGTGCCGTCCTCGGTGCCATGTGAAAAACCACGAATCTTCTTGATGCGTCCAACACCACCAGCTTGCGCCCTCGGCTCCAAATCCAAGCGCTCTAAATGGACTCACAGGAATGGGCTCAAATAGCCAAATGCCCCCGCGAGAAAAATCATCACAAAGCATTGGCGCCGTGAAGTAAAACCAAATGTGCACATAGACAAAATTGCCGAGTCGTCGAATAGCTTTTGGCGTTTTTTGTACAACACCCATCTTCATCAGAGACTGAACAAGGCATAGTTGGAAAATGATTCCAAGAATTTGGATTTCGAAGAACAGGAATGGCCCCGAGAATGGATGTGTGTCGCCAAGTTGAGTGTAGCTTCCAGCAGCGTGGAGGAAGCCTGACAGCGTGAATGCAGAGACAAGGTTGATAAATTTGGCGGACACGGACTTCGGGTGAAGCCCGAACGCGCCGGTAATCTTCTTCGCGGGTGCTTCGAACGCGAAACGGAACGACTGATGCCACCATCCGCCCCACCAACCTGCAAGGCCTTTGTCCAAGACGTTGCTAAAGCTACCAAAAGCATCAGGGTATAACCAGGCCTCACCCCGTGCGCCGATCATTTTGGAACCCAAGCCAACGAAGATGATGGGTGCCATGTCGAAGATCCAAGTGAGTGAAGACTTCAGAGCGTAGAGACATATGGTCAGACGAAAGGCTTTGGTCAGAACCGGAGATGAGCGTATGAAGGCGGGAAGAAAGTCAGGCCCCGGGGCATCGATCAATCCCCAGAAGTATGGGTCGACAGTGATAATTGTTTTGAGAAGATCGATGACCAAGTATCCTTGGATGAAAACGGAAAGCGATTGGCGAAGGCGCTCTCCACGGGTCTCATAGCGACGTGTTCCATCGCGCCCGATCCTGGTGGTGCTCGCTGGAAGCGCAGACACACCTGAATTTTGCTCGAGTTGCTTTTGGATCCGAGGAGGCGGAGGAGGTATCGTTGATATCCGCCAGTTCCAGCCCATGCCACGAAAGTTACAGAAGAGGTCGATGACCCAATCCAAACGCTCAATAAAAGGCGCATCGGGGTAGCTTTGCCAGGCGTAGCCTCCATGGTGTCCTGAAACCCCATCCGCGTGTCCGTTCAGCTCCGATGCGTCGGCCTGTGGTGCGTTGTCGTCTTTCTTGTGAAGTGCCCCATTCCCGTTGCTCTTGGAGTTGCCGTATACACCCTCGACACGTTCTATTCTCTTGAATTCCGTCTGTGGGTCGTAGAAAATTAGGAGAGTGGCGGTCCATATCAACGACCAGGCAGCAACGAGACCAACGCCGAAAGAAGGTACAGAGTTACGCGCTCTTGAGCAGAGGATCAAATAAATGGATTGACTGGCATTCAAAAACCATATTGGGTATCTCAAAAGCTTGAGGAATTTAGAACGGCCATGAGGAATAAGAAGATAGACGAAGCATATAAATGTCCCGAACGTGATCCACGGGTAGACAAATGGAATGTACAATCCAGACTCAATTCCGGCGTCGTATTTGGCATGGAGCTGGCGAATAGCTCCATTTTCAGATCGAGGTATCTGACCCGTGTGAAGATCCATCCTGAAGACAGAGAGAAGGAAGATCGAAAGTTGTAGCCATGGCGAGTGGCAGTGGTGGGTTTTTGAGACTGATGGAGAAGCACCGAAACAGCAGAGTCCCTGCGGGTCGCACGGCCCGGTGATATGCGATCACGCGTGACATGACGTAAATGGGTTTTGTATAACAAAATCTCGTCAGAAAATTACGCTAAGCGGTTCGGGAATGGTCGATACGCATCACCCCAATGCTGACAGCGAACCAAGCCTTAACTTTGCAAACCACAAGCTTGACTTGCTTGTTCTAGCTTCACCCTCACCATCGCAAGAATTGGTCTGAGGAAGCTGATTCCTCGCAACTGCTAAGATGGTGAACATTACGGACAGGATCAAGGAGTACGGCACCGCGCTCAAATGAAAGAACCTGCGTTCGCTGATATTATCATCAGGATTGAGGCGGAAATGGCGAGGACCCAGAGTAAACACATCCTTTGGGCCATCTTTCTCAGATTATACGTACTGACTACTGTCAGAGAACAAGGCTACTAGTAGGCCTCCTACACTTCGTCCGAACGCAGTTATTTCTGACCGCCTTTAGATTATCACCTTGGTTTGCTGAAGGGGTCAGTATTTGCTGCAAATGTCGCGTCATTGCGAGGATATTGACCGAAATCAGAAAGCTCGCCCGTCTCCGCGCTCAACTTCTCGAGCCGACTGGAGGTGCTGGTGCCGGTGGCGGCGAAGGCTTCGATGTCAGCAAGAGCGGAGATGCCCGCATCGCACTCGTTGGCTTTCCTTCAGTTGGAAAATCGACATTCTTGTCCAAAATAACCAAGACGAAGAGCGAGGTCGCATCCTACGCCTTCACGACCCTGACTGCTATCCCTGGTGTCCTGGAATATGGAGGTGCCGAAATCCAAGTCCTCGATTTGCCCGGTATCATCGAAGGCGCTGCCGAAGGCAAGGGTCGTGGTCGGCAAGTAATTTCTGCCGCAAAGACCAGCGATCTGATTCTAATGGTGCTCGATGCCACGAAGAAGGCCGAGCAAAGAGCGCTCCTGGAAGCTGAACTCGAAGCCGTTGGTATCAGATTGAACAGAGATCCACCCAACATCTATCTCAAGCAGAAAAAGGCTGGCGGCATGAAGATCACCTTCCAAAATCCTCCGAAAAATATTGATGAAAAATTGGTCTACAACATTCTCCGCGACTACAAGATGCTCAACTGCGAGGTCCTGGTCCGGGACGAAAACGGTATGCCAGTAGTAAACCCATCCAGAACAACACTGATCAACCTCAAGTTACTGTGGATGACTTCATCGATGTCATCATGAAGGACCACAGGAAATACATCAGATGGTAAGCTACGTGTCAGCACCATGAAGCAGCATTATCTAACATCCTCAACAGCCTCTACGTCTACAACAAGATTGACAGCGTCAGCATGGACTTCTTAGACAACCTCGCAAGAGAACCGCACACAGTTGTCATGAGTTGCGAGCTTGACCTTGGCATTCAAGACGTAGTTGACCGGTGCTGGAAGGAGCTAAGGCTGATGCGTGTTTACACCAAGCGGTAAGCCCTACAGCTGGAATATCATTATCTAGACTCTGACAACTCCGTAGGAAAGGAGAAGAGCCCGACTTCAGCGAAGCTCTAATCGTGCGCTCAGGGGCCACAGTCGAAGACGTGTGCGACCAAATCCACCGGACCATCAAAGAGTCATTCAAATATGCTCTGGTTTGGGGAGCAAGCGCCAAACATATCCCGCAAAGGGTTGGCCTCAGTCATGTGGTGGAGGATGAAGATGTGATTAGCATCGTTTCTGCTTTCAGAGCGTGATTAAGGAGGTTTCGGGGCAAAAAAGAATCACAAGGCGTGTTGCGACCGTCGGCAACACGGAAGAGGTGCCTCGAGGGTCCCTTGTGCCTTGTACCTTGTGCCTTGGTTCTTGCATGAGGCCATGGCAAAGCTGCATAGAGCCTCGGGACGATAAACAGCATGTTGGGGGAAAAAGGAATGAATCTAAGACAATGCAAGTGTGAAACGCCCACATCAGATGTTGTCTCCAGCGCCTGCGGACAGAATATCGGTCAGCAGTCTCGTGTGCCTGTCTGGAGCAGCACCCGAGTCATGCGCTCGGTGTCGACCTGCGGTACTCCCAAAGCCAATCAGCTTGCCGCATCACTTCCCCGCTAAAGCACCTCACCACTGGATACCTCTGTGTCCTCGTCCACCCCGAGCCATGACCAGTACCACAATATAGCGGACCACCTAGTAGCCCCATCCCTTGTGCGAGGACGGTTTCCACATCCCTCTACCATGGCCGAATTCACGTCCACCAAACTCAACGCTGAGCAGCATCTGCTACTCGTACGTACTCCCCGATAGCGATCTGCGTCCATACGCCTCCATGTATACCGTCCTCTTTGCTGACTGAAACACTAGGATCAACCTCTGCTGCGTATGCCATACGAGCTAGCCCGCAAGAATTTCAAGACTGCCCAACGCTACGCCGAGCGCGAACAGACCTACATACTCAAGGAGCTGAAGAGCACCACATCGGCCGCGGCCTCAGCATCCCAGACCGGCGACGCCACGCATACTCTCAGTCAGCTCGACAGCATGATCAACCGCATGCAGGGTCTCAAGAGGAAGCTCGAAACGCTACACACCGAGGAGACAAACATTCAACGGGCAACGAAGACACGGATCCAACACCTTGACGATCTCTATGGAATACCGAGCTTGGCCGACGTCAAATATGAAGAATGGAGCAAGGTTCGACTGGACAGGCTGCTAGTAGACTATCTTCTGAGAAGTGGCTATGGGGAGAGTGCAAAAGCGCTAGCGAAAGAGAAGGACATCGAGGAGCTGGTTGACGTGGATGCGTTCGTCCAGTGCGAGAAGATTGCCGAGAGTCTTCGGAATGGAAAATGTCAGGAAGCACTTTCATGGTGTGGTGATAACAAGCAAGGCCTAAAGAAGCTCGAGGTATGTGACCCAAAAGCCCGGGCGACATAGCCAACTAATGCGGAGTTCAGAGTAACCTCGAATTCGAGCTTCGGTTACAACAATATGTCGAAATGGTCAGAAGCGGTAATAACCAGAAGCTGATGGAAGCAACCATGCATGCTCGGAAATACCTAGCTTCGAATCACGACACCACATTCGCTATCCGCGCTGCAGGCCTTCTTGCCTTCCCTCCAGATACTCCTGCTGAACCTTACAAGGTACGTGATACCCAGAATCTTCTAACAAGCTCCTCTACTAACCAACCCAAAGTCTCTTTACTCCCCTATCCGTTGGCAAAAGCTCGCCGACCTCTTCGTGAAAACGCACCACACGCTCTATTCTCTTCCTCCGCGCCCACTACTTCACATCGCTCTCACGGCCGGACTTTCGGCACTCAAAACTCCCTCGTGCCACTCGCAATATACATCGTCCTCTGCAAACGCAACCAGCACTTCGACGTCGGTCTGTCCCATCTGTAGCACTGAGCTCAACGAACTCGCCCGCAACGTGCCATATGCGCACCACACCAAAAGCAACGTCGAGGATGATCCAGTGGTTCTTCCAACAGGTCGAATTTATGGACGCAGGCGATTGATGGAAATGAATGAGAAGCTGGGCACACCAAGGGGTTACGTAAAAGATCCGTTGGCGCCGACCTTAATATACGATGAAGGGCAGCTGAAGAAGGTCTTCATTTCATAAGAGGCTGGGTTGGAAGGTCTCGCGAGCAAGAACTTCACATGATCACTGAAAAGGGCATCGATTGGAAAGGGGGTAGGGCCAAGGGATACGTTTTGGAAATTGGATAGGTCGCACTGAGTGGAGTTGGTTGCCAAGGTTCGGAGTTCCTGCGTGCACGTTATGTCGTCTTGGCGCTTCTGTCGTTCTTTTCAGGACATGGAGCCTATCTCCCATATCGATACAAATCCGCTAGAACTATGTTGTACGCCTCGAGCAATGCCAATACGCTCGTACATATACCTTCCGAATCCCAGACCTGAATGCGTCCAAGCCGGCATCCCGTAAGCGCCTTGCAATGGAAATACTCACTTGTGTGTATCTATCCCAATCAATCGCTATCACTGTCACTGTCTTGCCCCTTTTTTCTTTTCCTCTTGTCTCCCTTTTCCCCTCGGCCACACTGTCCGCTGGTATCACTAGCCTCAAAAATATACGTCCGCGCCGCCCTCTCCTCGCCTTTCCACCCTCCACCTCCCTCGATATTCCCCAATGTTCGCGCATGCTTGTATCCAGGGTAGGCGTCGAACTGGAACTTGAAGCTGCGCTGTACCTTGAGCCCAACGTGCCGCGCCAGGTCGCGCACATTCCACAGTGTGTACGGTTCACCTTCGAAAAGGGTGACGACGACGGTTGATGGGGAGGGAGAGGGAGGTGAGGGCGAAAGAAGAGGCATGGTGGAGCGGAAGAAGGATACGAGGAGTTCTGCGCACATGTCAGCAGCGCGCAACAGGATGTGTGTGTATCGTATCAATCGCGACGATGAGAAGAGACCAAAAGTGGCATTCCAATAGTCTCACACGTACCTTGATTAAACCTGACCTGCCGATTCACATCCGTACTCTTCCCTCCAGTATGCGGAAACATGAAAACAACCCTGTCCCAGCGTCCCTTCGCCTTGGCCGTATCGTCACTCCGCGCGCCGCCTTCAACACCCGCCAGACCCTCGGTCAGGCCACCCCGCTTGACTTCCTTGTACTTTCCCAAATTCGTTGCGTCCACCTGGTACGCCACGCGCATGCCCTCGCCCTCAATGTACGCAATATTGTCGGCCGCTTGTGGGTACTTTTCGGCCAGTGTCTCCATACTGTCGTAGCACGTGGCGAGCAAATCAGCGCAGCCGTGGTGCGCAACGAGGGAGCGTGCGAACGAGAAATCGCCCTCGCCGATCAGCAGGATGCGCTCGTTCGGGTCGAAGGGGATTGTAGGTGGTGGCAGCGGCGGTGCAGGTGCTGCTTGTTGCGATTGCGTCTGTTGCTGCTTTTCTGCTGGATTGTTCGCGGTTGAGGTGTTGCTGTGCTTAGCGTGTGCAGCATCGCGGGCGTCGGACTTTTGCTTCTTCAATGGCGGTTGTGCTTGCGGCGCGTTTTTCGCAGCAGCTTGCTTATCCTTTGGCGGACCGGCGGCGAGTGCACGCTTTTGAAAGATTACTGCCTTTTTCTTTCGAGTCATTGTGCGAAGCTAGAGGGGAGAAGTACATAGGCCGGGTAGACTGCTGCTTGAGGAGATGCGGGCGTGGAGTGTGGAGAATCAAGGCGCTCGGATGACGGGTAAGAAGTTTAAGGTGCGGCTCTGCGGAACGCATTGACGCTGCACTCCTGTAGGGCTGAAACTTGGGCCATCTCTATTCTCCGATGATGCATCCATCCTTCGCGTACTACATGGCTCTTCAGAGCCATGATTGGCCAGTCATTGATGGTTGGATATTACTTCAACCCTGTGCCATTCCGAGAGACAAGGATTCCGTCTCCGGCATCGACGAGAGCACCAGCAGCTGGAAGACCGAAACCTGCGCCACTTCAAAGGTTTAAAACAGCAGTAGACTCGAGAGTTTTTTCATTTCATTCCGCCCCCGGCTCTCGTAGCTACCCATGCTCACTCTCCTGCCGGGGCATCCATTTCTGATCTTCAAGCCTTGAAGCACGCCCCTGTCGCTCCCCACTCTACTTCAAATGCTAGCATGGCAGCAACAAAGCTCCTAAACTCCCGTATCATCCATTAAGCTTGCAAAATGGAAAAGACCCCCAGCTGGGCCGGACCTAGCTGAGCAGCCCGTGACGTGAACCAAGCACAGCGAGCAGAGGCGCGCAGAATGTGCGGAGCCCAGAAAAAACTGAAATCTTAAATTTCGTGATCCTGGCGTAAGCAGGCTTCTCAGACGCAAACGAGCAGTGAGAAGCGTACACTATCCTGTCATCGCAGGGAGGTAATCGAAGAAATCCTGAAAGACCAGAGTGCAGACGCAAGAAACAAAAAGTCATCTTATTGTTCCGAATGTGGTTGCGTCCGTTTGGTAACCATTCGGGAGCCATCACAGGCCTCGGCGATCGCTAACGCATCTCAATCGTGAAGGGTAGAATTGGTATAATACAATGCCGAAAAGACTGGTGTTCGATCCGGGTCCGGAGCTCACATGTTGAGCTTCATAACATCCCCAGCGGAAAAGGATTTGCCATCGACGGGGCATTTCCGGGATCGGAACTTGACAAGCTCCTCGACGCAGTTGCGGCACATGACGTGGCCGCAGGTTCGGATGGTTGTGTCTTTGAGGTTCTTTTGACAAACCGGACACAGGGAGTAATTCTAGTCTTGGCGTGAGCATTTTGGCTCTTGAAGCATGGGGCACGACTACTTACCCTCCACATCTCGTTCATGTCATCGCGCTTTTCTTTGTCCTTCCAATTGCTGAGCTGCCGCTCAGTCTCCTGCAGCCGCACCTTGAGCTTTTCGAGCTCAGATTCAAGTTCCCGTTGGTTGTGCTTGGAGTCGTTAAGCGCGCTGTCTTTGGCTTGAAGGGCGTTCTTGAGCTCTAATATTTGATTCTGCATGTTGTCGGTCGTGCTCGCCTTCTCGCCGGCCTTTTGCTGCAGGGCTCGGCACTGGTCTTGCAGCTTGTTCAAAGCCTCTCCGCTCTCGGCAAGCTGCTTCTCGAGATTCACTTTGATCTGGTGGTTGGAGCTCTCAATGGCCTTGAGCTGCGCAATAATGTCCGAACTCTTCTGAGATTGCGCCCTCCAGTGCCTGGCTTCGGCTTCTCTGGCGTCCTTGGATTTCATAGCGGCGAAGTACTTTTGGTCCGCTTTGGCCTTCTCAGCACTTAGCCTCGACACCTGCTCCTCCCAGTTGACCAATTCGTTGATCTTCTTGGCCGCGAGAGTCTGCGCCTTCTTCCATGCTGCTTCCATAGATGGCAACTCGTTGCTCAATAGCGCATATTCTTTCTCCATCGAAGTGACCTTGCTTCGCAACTCCTCGACCGACATGTTTTCCACGTCTTGACTGGCTTCCGGCGCCGCGGCCTCTCCAGTCTTGAGACGGAGGCGCTCAACCTCATTCTCGAGTGCGGATATCCTTTGGTCCCTTGCGCTTGCGAGGTCTTTGATTTGATCCGATGAGGCCTTCGTGTCGTCTTGGGTTGATTTTTTGATCTGCAGTTCTGAGACCAGCTCATCCCTGGCGTGACGAATGCGGGCGAGATCGGCTTCTGCTTTTGCAAGCTGGGCTTCTGTTTCGCCGATCGCAGCCCTCATCTCTTCATCCACCTGGAGTCTGTAAGCTGAACGCTCTGCCTGGTATTTTTGCGCCTCCTCTCGCAACTGGATATTAGTCGCTTCTAGATGATTGATGCGCTTAATGACGTCCTCATGCTGACTCTTGAGGGCCTTGAAGAGATCGGTCTTGGCGTAATCCTCGTCGGTTAGTCCTGTCAGTCTGGTGTTCAAACTCGTCACCTCCTCGACTAACTTCTTGTTCTCGGCTTCCAACTGCTCACACTGTGTCTTGCGCTTGTTAGCCACGGCGATTGCTTCTTTGCGAAAAGCCTCGAGCTCAGAGTTGTCCGTTGAACCGTTGACAGCGGGCGGAGAATCGGCCTTTTGTTTTGAGTCGTCTTTACTGGCAGACGGAATCGGCCCCATTCCCAATCCTACCAGTGCAACAGCCTTGCTCCTCTCGCGGTCGTACTTGCGCTCCGCCAAAACGTAGCGCTCCGTCGCATTCTGCAAACGATTTTCATATTGCTCTTTCTCCGCGACAGCTTGTTGTAAGTCGGCAGCGTGTTGCTTCTCAAGAGCAAGAAGTTTGGACAATTGCCCTTGCAACTCTTTAACATCAGGTGACGAAGCAGGAATCCTGGCAAATAATTCCGAGAGGGCCTTTTTGACCGCGTTGGTCCTTGAAGATAGGTGTTTTTGAAAGGTTTCGGAGTCGGAGAAGAGGAGAGATGTAGGGAAGAGCGCAGTTTCTAGTGCAAGAGTGTCAAAGGACATTCGGCAAACGAGGGTGGATTGGGCATACCGGAGGATTCGGGTTGAGCATGTGGCAGGTTGTCGTGAGCTAGAACCGCGACTTCATCGACGAGCTACAGATTTGTCAGCCAGGTGCAACATTGGTTTTGCCAGGATATAATCCACCTGCGAAAACCAGAGGTCAATGATGCGCAGATGGTCATCATGAAACTTGGACCGGTTCTCCAGCTCGGCCACGCGCTCCTCTAGATCAGCCTTTCTCCGCTTGTACTCATTCTTCTGCCGGATCAGAGCGTCTTTAGTGAATTCCTGAGCGCAAGCACTGTCAGTGAGGTGATCTTTAGCGGTAGCGGCCACATGCAATGAGGAGCCTACGAACCTCGAATACGCGGTCGCGGTCGACCAAAGGGTCCAGCTCAACTAATGCCTTTGTACCATTGGAGAGTGTAGCCTGCCTCTTTGCGGGAGGCGCAGTGTCATCTTTGTCTGCCATGGCGGGTCGCTTGCGGTCCTCCGCCATCTTGACAACGCCGAGGGTCGGGCCAGAGATTGACTGTGATTCGAGCCTCATGGAAGCAGCAGCGCGCCAAAGGTGGCGGAGGGAATGAATGACACAGGGCGCAGGCTGGAGAGAAAGAGCTGAAGCCCGCGACGTCGATGTGTTGAGGATCGCCAGGCCGGGATGGAGGTGGATGGCAGAAGAAAGACGAGGGATGTGGTGAAGGTGGAAGAGACGCTCGTCCAAGGAGCGCGGACTGGGTCCACATCACGTGCCCTGACTTGTAGATCAACCACGCGCGGCCCCACTGTCTTGAGCGCGCGACTCATGCACAGACGCTTCATTGCCCTCGTTCTTTTGCCTTCACCTGCGCTCTCCACCACCACGACATTGACCACCGACCTTACCATGACCCCTCCTTGAACGCTCCAAATTCTCTCCACATTCGCGCTAAATACCAATTGTCTAAGCGACCACGCCCGCAATGGCGTCCTTCGGCAGTTCCGTTATAAGTGCGCGCCCGCTGCATCTTTTCTCCCTCGAACTGTCTCGATTTGCTAATGCGGGCCTCCAGACAAATCGGGCAAGAAGTTTGCTCCCAAAGCCGTAAATCGACGCCGACCAGGTGTAGCAGCAGCAGCTTCAGAAGCCACCTCAACCGCATCCAGCACAGACCAGACGCCCGCAAGCACTCCAGCAGCAGCCGACTCTGCACCATCCGATACCCAAGATGTTCTTCCAACGCCGCCACCAACCCAAGTGCCCTCACAATCCGATGATCAAGCCCCTGCACCGAGGAAGCCCTTGAACAAATTCTCAACTCAGTTGGAGGCTCCCAGCACAAATTTAGAACCACCTGCCTCAAGCCCGCTCGCAACGAACACACTCACCGAAGCCGTCTCTTCCTCGATTCCTGAAGGCCACATCACACAAACCCTCGAGGCTTCCGACCCCTTAGTATCAACAACAACAAACCTAGCCGCCGCCCAAGTTGACGTAGCCAATACGACGACCGATGCGATTCCAGAAGCAACTGCCCCCGACGTTGCATCGCAGCTTCCGACGGAACATATAGAGGCCATAAGCAATGACGATGAAAGGTCCCCAAAGCGCAGGAAAATTGGGATTCCCAAAATGGTTGGGATGGGCTCGCTGGGACGCAGTTCTGCATTCAGGGAAGGTCCAGCTACGACACCGTCGAAAGGACCAGAGCAAGGCATCCTCTCTTCTGCGTCAACTCCACAAGCGGCAGCCTCTTCGACCAATATATTTTCACCCCCGGATGTACAGTCTCTCAGAGATCCGGACTCAAGGTCACTTATGAAGGAGAATACTCCAAAGCCAAGTGCAGCTCGGGGAACGAATAAAGAACTGATCCTGAGAATTTTGGGAAATCGCGCAGGAACCACGAAGGCGTCTACGAAGTCATCCGCCAACAAGCAGTTTCCTACTATAAATCAAGAAACTGGCTTAGCTGACAAGGATACTTCGAACAATGATCAGGCGCAAGATTCCCCCACAACTGAGTCTGACGCTCCGGTAGTCAGCCAGCTAACGCGCTCAAAACCTAAAAAGGTTACAAAACGAGGGCACAACCCCGCTGTAACGAATCGAAGAACACGGAATATCCCATCGCCGGAATACGTCGACGGGGCTACTGAGCAAAGCGGCACCGAAGAACCTCAGGAGGCCGAAAGCTCAACAAATGACGCCCCTTCTGTGCCGTCGTCGAAGAAGCCGCGAAAACCTCGCAAGGACAAGGGCACAAGTAGGGCTAAACAGGCAGTGACGGCCGAAGAAAGCGGTGATGGCGCGATTGTCCCAGGGACGAGGGCGAAGCATCAAAGGGAAAAGCCCGCGGTACAGTCCAGTGCTAGGGTCACTGAAAGTACCGAAGGTCAAGAAAGAAATGGTGTGTGGGTGCAAAACAGTAGTAATGGAGTGTTGGAACCGACCTGGCGATTTGAACTCCAGGACCATTTGGTCCACGACAAAGAGGAGCCCGAAAATCCCGAAAAGACCAAGATCAATCCTGCTTCAATGCCAATGTCGATTCTGACAAAGGATCTTCCTGACGTCGGGAAGCCTTCGAATAGGGAGGAAGCATTGTCAAAGATTGACTGGGATGAAGAGAAGCGAAAGCGCATCGAGGAGCGTGAGCGAATCGCACTTGGGGAAGAAGAGATCAACACACAGGCCGAGCGGGACGAGGCTGTGAGAAAGATTCAAGAAGCCGCCAACGAGGCCAACAGTGGCGAGGCAAATCCCCGAATGCGTCTCGTCAATGGTCGTCTTGTCCTCGACAGCAATTCTACCCAAGTCGACCGACACGCACGTGCGCATGAGGATGAAAATGAGTTGCAGGAGATTGAAGAGAACGAACTCACCATGCGTGTCAACTCAATGTCGTGGATCAGATCGAACCGCAAGGACCCGCGAGAACGAACTTCCTGGGGTGGAACGCGTGCGGACCGCTGGACAGAAGAAATGACGGAACAGTTCTACGAGGCGCTCAAGATGTTTGGCACGGATTTCTTCATCATCAGCAAGATGTTCCCGGGAAAGACGCGCGCAAACGTCAAACGCAAGTTTGTCAAGGAGGAGCACATGAACCCGGACCGTATTAAGCGCGCCTTGATTGGTGAAGTTGTGCCGATGAACTTTGAGACGTTCAAGGAGAAGTCTGGCAAAAATGACGAATACTTCCGCAACCCGGAGGAATTGAAGAGGGAGCTGGCAGAGGAAGAGGAGAAGCAAAGAGTGGAGATTGAGGAGGCAGCTGCCAGGCATGCAGAACAGCAACGACAACGCGCGTTGGCGGAGGGTCATAATGGAGAGGGCGAGGAAGTTGAAGGCGGGAAGAAGAAAAAGAAGCGGGAGAAGAAGAAGCCCCAGGCTCCTATCGGTGGCGATGACATTGAGATCGTTGAGATGGACGGCGATGAGCTGAATCACCGCTGAAGGAGGTTGCACTCTTTGAAGAGGATGGCAATGCGATACCTTCACGCTTCCTCGGACTCTAGGTGCTCGGGGGTCTTTGGTGTCCTTGCTGCTGCTGCTGGCCAAAGCATGCCGTTAGATAAACCTTGAAGATGTTGGTGAATGTTAATCAAGATGCAGCATGTAGGAAACAGTCAACTGCTGACAGCACGGGCTACAATGTATTCTGAACGCAACAGGCATGCTTAATTCTACAAAAACCTCTTGTTATTGGCAGCGATGAATGACCATGAACTTGCTAAGCGAGCAGATAACTCGTATATGGGCTATGTGGGAGGCTGCGCGTCTGGCCAATCAGATCCTCTATGGCCATGTGCCCGTCCTCACCCGGAATCACGATAAAACCACGGCAAAGCAACATGCCTCCGGTCTCTAGCCCGTCATCCCCGACACATCTACTACCACTCCTCACTACCTGGCTCTATGTCTTGTTACCTCTTGGTGTGACCAAGGATCCAACATCTTGCTTTCCTTGCTTGCGAGGTGCTCCCCTCCAGAAGACTACGTAAAAACAATAACACAAAAACCAAGAAACACGCGACTTTTCTCCCCACACACAGTCGCTCATTTGACCACTCATCTGCACAAACTCCCCTTGACACGAGGAGAACCATTCAACAACACGACCAAAAATAAGAAAGGGACTGACAGGCTCCGTCTACTCGATGCCGCTTGCCACGTGCAAACCCACAAGAATCAAAAAAGAACCAAAAACCAAGACCAAACCCTCCATGTGCACAAGCAAGAAAGCACGGCCCTTGCTCCCAAAGTCGACGACGCGAGGAGAAAATAAATGCTGGTTTCGAATAGCAAAGATCAGGAGTCCGTTGGTCTAGCCAGGAATGGCTCAATGAGTGAGGAAAAGGTGAGCGAGACCGTACAGTGATTCTCCCCGGCTCGCCTACGACTGGCGGCAGTCGAGCATCCTCATTTTACCAAAGGGACTGGAGGACCAAAAGCTGAAAACTCTTAAACTGGCAAAGGACAAGTTGGTTTCTCTGAAGTAAAATCAAGGCATTAGATCAGACTGGGCTCTCCAAGACAAAAGTTCTTGGACTTAAATCTGCCACACCGAAATACGCGTGAGAAACGAAATGACTCCCCGGAAGAATCTCTCATGCATTCGTATTCGACCTCTTTAGCTGCATCACCTTGCTGGGCTTCTGCAAGTGCACCCCAAAGGCCGGGCTGATGTGCCTTTGCAATACATCCAACTTCACTATTGGCGGCGCTTCGAGAGGCGACCGGTCCCAGGGGTCAGTGGACGGACGCCGTCTCCGCTTCTCCTCATACGCCAAACGTCGATCGGGGCGTGCCCGCGCCGTGTTGCCCAACTCATTATTATAGGGGGCGCGCTGGTTGAAGACGCCATAGTCTCTGTCCCGATCGTGGCGGTTGCCTGTTGTTGTTACGCTGCGGCGCAGCATTCCTGGACTCGTGGCGCGTTGTCTCATTGGCAGCAGGTTCTGCTCGTAGTCGAAATAGTCGTTGTATATGTTGTACCGGTCGCTTCGATTTATTGCGCTGCAATGCAGACTCCCGGTGCTCCGAGCGTATTGTCTAGGCGATCTGTTCTGCTGGCCATACTCCGAGGCGCGTTCGCCGTACAGTTCCTGGATATGCAAGCTACTGATGCCCCGCTGCTCCATTATTCCTTGTGCACAGCGATCTTCAAGCTCATCGTTCCTGATCTGGAGCCGGTGGACGGGACGCATTTCACGAAAGTCCGCTGCCAGCTCTGGCTTTCTCGAGACCCCGTCATTGCATCGGTCCGTGAGGGGAATCGAGGTCGTTGAAAGCACTGAGAGAATTGAGGGCGAGGTAGCCAGAGGGGCCCCTGCCGGGACGATGAATGGTTCCCCGTTTGCCGAATCGACAAATGGAGAGTCTGTTACTTGCGGGAGATGCGCATCGGCTTGTTTGTAGTGGGAGAAGAATGGGCTCGACTTGGCTGGCCGGGGAATACGAGATCTTGAGTCTCGACGCTGGCCCCAACCGGTCCAATCCTCCCTGTCGATGTCTATTTGAGAAGGTGCAGGTTGAGCCGTTGTGGTGTTCTTCGTCGGCAGTGGAGGTGGTGTGTGACTGCCGGCTGCCACGCTTTGCGGCTTTTGCGCTCCTTGTTGAACTGCATACAAAACTGGTACAAACTCCTGGGCATAATTGTAGCCACCTGTATTCCATGCCGACAACCTTGATTGGCTGATTTCGCTTTGTTGGCGGCAGTGTTGATGGGCCCGCGAACAGGAATTGCTTTTTCTCTCGAGAGCCCCGGCCCTTCCGTTCAGCTCGCTAACTGACGGACATCGTTGCTTTTTATTCTCGCACTCGGGTAGCGCGAGCATGGTCTCCGCCGAACCTTCCCAGGAAAGCGTTCTGTAATCCTCATTGCGTAAGTCTTCTGTCGCCGGGCTGCTAACAGGATCTTCAGATTCTGTTAGAAAGTTGTTGGAGATGGGGGCCCCCGTCTTCGATACAGTGGTTGATGATCCTCCCGGCTGGTCGTTACTTGCCAAAGTTGTGAGGAACTTCAGTGACCTTATCTTGGACTCACCGCGGACGCTTTTAAGGGAATAATACCACATGTCTTTGGGGCTGAGGAGAATTTTGAGAAAGTCAGGGATTGCAAGGAGAGCGTCTAGAGATCTGCAACTACACAGTCTGTCAGCCTTTACCCATTCTAGGCGTTATGAGTGTAGCTGCCGTGAAGGATGTATGCAGGTTTACCGACCTCGTGTGGTTCTCGATTCTCCTGATAACCGAAGCTTTCAGAGTACGCCAATGATCCCTTTCTTTACCTCCCGGTTCCAATGCCTCTGCAAGTTTAAGTAGCCTGCGGAGATCTTTTAGTATGATGCTGGCCGGATCTTCGTGGGAGTGGCTCCTGAAAGGTCTTGTGACACTCTGAGCAGAGTAGTTGCTTCCAAGGAAAAGTATTAAGCGACCAAGTCGCCAAGAAACATCATCCTCCCAACTCAATCCCAGCTCTTTCGCCATCCTCCTGAAACCTTTGGGGTTTCTTACTGGCTTGCAAGGTTCGACGCAGCACACGCTGACCTCGAACCATGCCCTCAACTCATTTGCGTCCATGAGTTTGAAGGAATTTCCATCGGACTTCACCTCAGCTTGAGTTGCTCCGTGCGCTAACATCCAGAGTAACACGTTGCTGAGTTGAGTCTTGTTTGCGACTTGTTCAAAATGAAGAACGGATGCAATGACAGGCTCTGGAATTTGAACGGCGCAATCTTCCTCAGTTGGAAAACTAGGCAAAGAAGGCTCCAACCTCGGTTCTATATTGAATTAGCAAACAGCATATATTGTAGATCACGCCAAGGTCTGACCGTTATCAGGCGTTAGCTTACTTGTGTCAGTATCGGCCCTCATTTTCTTTTTCCTGAAGAGGTGCAGAGAACCCTTGAGTGGACTCTTCATTAGATTCAAGAAGGCCATTTTTCGTGCGAAACGAAGCCTTTCATCCAAGAAAAACAATTAGATCAGAAAGGAGAACGATTGGAATAGAAGGAGCAAACGTGCAGATCAGAAGTAATTTGAAATCATGGCACCGATTTCGATGCGCCGAGTATTTAAGGGCTACCTGCATTTATGGTTGACGATAGTAGTCCACTCGCCCCTTGCATCCCGGTAAGTAGACTGCCAAATAGCCGTTGCAAAAAGAACCTAGTCGGCAACGGACTTGCGGTCGAGTCATCGTGGAATGTCCTCATGGTGCTGGACTCCATTAGTCTTGCTGCTTGCCCGCAAGCGCGTTCTCTTCGTACGGTCCTCTTCCTGATAGTCAAGATAGCCGTTGAGACGCTTGCCGATAAGTCACCATATCATGAAAGGCTGTCGACTTTCGTTCAATTAAAGCGTTGTTCTGGGTATAGTCTAGTTCTATTCTTATTTACTATGTTCAGTCGTCATCGTGGTGTTCGTGGTCCGGATACCAAAATCTTGGAAGGTAGAATTTGGCGTTCTCGTAGACCAGGAATGTTACACACGTGGTGGGAAGGACACGCACCACGTTCGGCAGCAATCTGATCGCAATTAGTTTGTGATTAGACGCAAGGGATGGGGGCCACGAACCCTTTGTAGAAACCTGGGACACCCTCCCTCTTCCATAGCTGAGTGACGACATCTCTGGCTGAGCGATATTCGGAACCAGCATCATATGTTTGCAGTCGCGACCGTACGACTTGATAAGGGTATGTGATGCTGCCAGCAAAGATTTTGGAAGTTGCGCTGAGATAGAGGTAGTCCCAATTGCTCAGCTCAGCTTTGCCCCCTACCTTTGAGCCCCTGAAGTGCTTTAGTTGCTCGTATGCCATAAATTGGATCGCTCCATGGGAAACGCCAAACAAAGACGGTATGAGGCCGCGGTAGAATCCAGAGATCCCTTCCCTCCTCATTATTTCGGATGCGCCATGGGCGATGCCGCGGTAGGCGCCTGGAGTGTTTCGCCCGGTTGAGAGCATGCGGGTCTTGATTACCCATATCGGATTGGTGCACACGGCGGTTAGGATACCTAGCGACAGTTAGCTTACTCTTCGTGAGACATGTGCTTGGTGCGCCAGGAAGCGTACCTGAAGCCCCAGAAGCCAGGAAATAGTCAGAAGGCGTGAGCCGCTGCCCTGCCCCGCGCCAACCTTGGAAGACGTCTTTGAGGTTACGATACCTGGGAGCCGCATTAACAAGGACTCGAGTCCAGTCATGGGACAACACTCACCACAGGAAGTATAGGCCCCAGCTTACGGAATTTCCAATCATGTTTGGCATAAGCCCCCGATACAGAGCTTTAACACTGCCCTCATCGTGAACGATGTTGCGCAGAATAACAAAGGAATTTCCCCATCGCGGTTTGTAAGTCCGATCCACTGCACAGGCGTTAAGTCAAAGTTCGATGGTGTTTGGCGAATACTGACGTTGGAGTCGCGTCTTCAGGACATCGAAAGGGTGGGCGACCAAAGTTGCGACGACGCCAGCGGAGAATCCAGCAAAGGATTCTACGATTGAGGGAGACAGCGTGGGCGAGGCGGTCTTGCCATCTATCGGAGGATAGACTCGAGGCATAGTTGGCAAAAGGCTATATCGCGCATGCCGCAGAAGGGAATGGAGAGCGTTCAGGCCTGTCGCGGGCTTAGATGAAGGTGAAAGCAGCGCCGCGTTGACTCGTCGTGGGTTGGTGTTGGTTGCTGCTACCCTTAGCTCACCGCCCGCTGCCCCTCCATGCGCTTGGTAGGCCGTTCTCGTTACACGGCACACGAAACAAAGTGCCGTTAATGAATGTTTGGTAGTGTACTATATGGCTGCGACTGAGATCACTGGTAGGCTCAAGTTTCCTTTACATTTGGGCACTCTTAGCTGCCCACGCCAAACGTCTCTATTCGCCGAGGCGCGCCGAACCCTCTGTAGCGTTTGTAGCGCCGCGTAGCGTTTGCAGCACTACGGCCGAGGGTATCCCCATATGTCATCCTGCCGAGTCTCAGGTGTGTATGTTGCTGTCGAGTATTGCACCCCACGACGAGTGCCTCACTATACCAATTGCTCGAGACTGGATGCTTGCAAAAACTTTGACAGATTGCGGAACGCCCGCGAGGGCTATGGTACAACGACAACTCCGGAGCCATTTGTAAACAGTGCGGGGAGTCTTCGGTAGCGTGACTTGAGCCCATGATTGGCGTCGATCCTCTATTCAACTCTGAGACTGCTCATAGCTGTCTTTCGCTCGAGATTCATGTCCTCTGTTTCCATCTTCATTGCCAGGCTTCGGGTCTAATGTCATCCGATTGATCGCGCTAGTGATGAGACTCGCCATGGCCGTGGCTCTTGTCCTCGGGAAAGAAGAAGGCTTCGGCCGCTACGTAGACGAGAAAGGCTGCCGTTCCGATGCCCAATCCGGGGAATGCACCTTTGAAGCGGTTCCAGCGCGAGAAGGGCCCAGTATATCTCCATGCCTCACTAGAGCGAATGGAATCAGCATTGGAGATCGCTGCGAAGAGGACCAAATGAGAGGCTCACTATCTCCTCCACGGATCACTCGCAGGACTGCCGGTAGCTGCGGCGAGCTTCCTGGGGTCGAAGCCGGTCAAGTTGCCTCGGGGCGCCATTGTGTTTTCTGGTGGGCAAAGTTAGCTGAGTATCGTGTGAAGAGGGCTCGAGTCAGATGCACAGATACCTTTTCCGCGCACTGAGCCGGATGGTCAGTCCGAAGCTCACTGATGGAGGTGATGATGGTCGAGGAAAGGGCAATGGCCTGCGCGCGATTGGGCATAGCTTGCTGGGGGCTTACGGTAAGAAACGAGCCCAATCAGGCATTTTTTACCCGCGCGGCCAAAGCTCGGAGTCATCAATACCGCTTTGGCTGGCAGTGGCTGGATCACCCACGCCAAATGCGTAACTCGCAGCTCTACCACACACCAACCCATCCAGCGCACTCTAATTTACGGGACAGAGACAGAAGGGCCTTCTTATCGATCTCCCTGAAGTACTTCGACCTCCTGCCTCTTGATCATCGCCTTCCCGACGACCCGTATGCGTACCAGACCCCATTCCATCCCAAGATCGGCCAGCGACTCGCGATAGAAGGATGCCGCCAGCAGTGAGCCGATATCCGCCCCATAACGTCTCGAATCCCTTTCAGCACCTCAACCCTCAGCATGCGCTTCAAGCTTCTCACCTTCAACACGCCAATGCCGGCCTCCAAGGTCAAAACATGAACCAACACCCCAGCTTCGGCGGTGGCAATCCGAATGGCAACGTCAACATATTCGGTCCAACGACGAGCAATACGAGCCTCGCAGGCGGTTTCGGGGGAGGGGGAGGGCTTGGAGGCGGTGGTTCAGGCCTAGCCAGTCACGCTGCGCAGATGGGGTTTGCTCATGGCGCAGCTTTGCAGCAACAGCGGGAGCACGAGGCGGCGACAATTGCCGCAAGCGGAGCCAAGGGCATGGGGACTCGAATACGAGAAGTCTGGAAGCACAACCTCGCCCAAGAGATGGCGATTCTTAGGAGTTTAGTGGACAAATACCCCTACATCAGCATGGTATGTCCAACAAGCTTGCCTGGCCTGACTCGAGGCCCTCACGGGGCTGGTCAACATCATTAACTCGGCGTGCCAGGACACCGAATTCCCTGGCGTAGTCGCGCGCCCCATGGGTGACTTTGTGACAAAGGCCAGCTATCACTACCAAACTGTTCGCTGCAACGTCGACCTACTCAAGATCATCCAACTAGGCATAACACTCTTTTCAAGCGAAGGCGAAAGCCCGCCGGCACAAATTGAGCAAGGCGCCGTACAGCAACGAGGACCGTATTCAAACAACCTCATCATGTGTCCGTGCACATGGACATTCAACTTCCAGTTTTCTGTGGAGGAGGACATGTACAATGAGGATTCAATCCAGGTTCTCAAGAAGGCCGGAACCGACTTCGAGAAACACGCGGAAATGGGCATAGATCCTCTTGAATTCGGCTCGCTCCTAATCACCTCGGGACTTGCTCTTTCGGACGACGTCAACTGGATATCATTTCACTCGGGCTACGACTTTGCGTACCTCGTCAAGCTCATGTGGTGCAAACAGCTTCCCGACGACGAGGAGCACTACCGCAGACTCGTCAGCATTTTCTTCCCGCGTCTCTTGGATGTCAAGTTCCTTTGGCGCCACGCGCATAAGCTTGTGACCATCAACGGCGTCAGCGCCCAAGCACAAAACATCCTCAACAGCCTCGGCTCCAAGTCTGGACTACAAGATCTTGCGGATGAGCTTGGTTGTCAGCGAGTTGGTACACAACATCAGGCTGGTTCCGATGCATGGCTTACAGGCAACGTCTTCTGGCAAATGCGGTCAAAGATCTTTGATGGCCAGCTCCCTGCCGACATGAACGGTCAAATGTGGGGTCTAACCGGAGTCGGTCCACCAGCCTCTGCCACAGCTCAGGCGGCTGTACTTGCGGCTCATGGTCATGTTTCAAATGCCAATGGTGGATCCGCGCCGACGCTAACCTTCCATACTGGAGGCACTCCGCACAGGGAAGGAGGACCGAGCACGCCCATCACCAACGCTGCGGGTCTCGCGAGCGGAACCCCTGGGCCTGGTGGACACGGAATAGGTGCCATGACACCGGGAGGTGGCTTTGGAAATTTCCAGTACAAGGGCTGAAAGAGCTTAAGCTTACTTCACCCCATGGCGCTTGCTTCTCGTCCCCGCCTTTTTTTCCTGTAAAAGACGATAATGCTCCTCAATTCTTCTTTCTATTACTGACCCGCTTCGGGAATCAGCTCAGACTTCCAAATGCACATCCAGGGAGCAATTAGACGTCTTGTTTGCCATTGGGCGAGCGGCGCATGGTGTTTTGTTTGCCGTATTTTGGTACCCGCCTTTTTGCTTTCCTAAGAGCTGGAGTTTTGCGACTTGCCACGGCGGAACTTCAAAATCCGAGACCTTTGTCTTCTCTCCCGCATAATGGCGTACCGGACGATTGAGAACTAATGGTTTTCGTAGAGGGGTAAACTTGTCGGGAGTTGGGTGGAATTTGACCAGGTTAGTATCTGGGCTTCTAGCGATTGAGGATAGGAAATTTCCATCCGTCCTTTTTGCTTCATATTTGGATATGCGTGATGTTGCTCCCGCCGAAGACAAAATGTGTTGTTGTGCTCTCACTGGCGGCATTGAAGTCTCGTCTAAGCAAGCAGCGTGAGAGCGACTCCAGTCTCACGATTTAAAATTCCTTGGTTGTCATGTTCGTGTTGGTGTTGGCTCAAAGATACGTAAATGGGCAAAAAAGCATGACGATAAATAGCAGTAATTGATATTGCTGCTATTTTTTCCCCTTTGAAGGACCGCCTCGGTATCTAAAGAGCGAGGAATGCCCCAGTCCCCAGCATGCTGTGATCCGCGACTGGCCGCTCACCGCATAGACATGCCTGACTGAGTTAATTCTCTTACGCAGCCCGGAACGCTGGGATGATGGCCGGTCGGGCATCCTGGCTGTCAAGCAATCAGCAGCGACATCATGTCAGCAACATCACCCAAAGATATGCGGATCGAGGCAAGCTTCCCGCCAGGACTCGTACGACCTTGCATATCGACGGCATCGCCAGCCTGAACGCAAATTGGCCACCGGCCGCGACGAGATGGGGAGGCAACTAGCCGTAAGAGGCGAAAAAAGCCCGGCGGTTGTGGAGGCACACCATCCCCATGCTTATCGCGCGGAGAGGGAAGCGTTATCAACTGCGCGCCCTGGACGCGACCAACGACGACAGCTATCCCATTACGGCATGCAAAGGACCACTGCCAACTGGATTACCCTGCCGCCGAGCTCGGATTCGCCGTGCACGAAAGTTTCCCAGGCTGAGCCAGGCGCTGCAGATGTCAGGTCCCCTCCCCAGAGTTTATTATATATCGTGGAGGCTCCGTCTTGATAGCCAACTCTTGTGAACTAGACTTGCAACTTTTTATTCTACCCTATACCCCCTTCCTCATTTGTCAGCTTGTCTGTGACGGTCTTGGCTCTTCCCAGAACATTTGGAGTCGAAACAGCAAATCAAAATGGTACTCGAACGTGTCAAGCAGCTCGCCTCGCATGTCACGGGACAGACTGCTCCTCCTCATCCCCTCGACCCCCTTTCCGAGGTCGAGATTGAGAAGGCGGTTGCCATCATTCGCAAGGAGCACCCAGATGTTCACTTCAACGCAGTGTCACTATGGGAGCCCCGCAAGAAGGAGATGATGGCGTGGTTGGAGAACCCGAAGACGGCACCGAAGCCGAAGCGGTTTGCTGATGTTGTGTGCATTGGAAGAGGAAGCAAGGTCTTCGATGGTGTGGTTGACCTTGAGAAAGAGACTATTGAGTCCTGGGCCCTGACCGACGGCGTTCAACCTTTGGTAAGTTCCATTATATCTTCGGACATAGTGCAGATTTTGACTCGCTATCAGATTACCATGGAGGACCTGCAGGGGGTCGAGGCCATTGTGCGGAAGGACCCCAAGGTCATTGAACAATGCGGTATCATTGGTATTCCTCCAGAGGATATGCACAAGGTTTACTGTGATCGTAAGTATCTGGAGAGTATTCTTCCAAAACACCAAGTTAACGATTAGCAGCATGGACGATTGGCTACGACGAGCGTTTTGGCAACAAGGTCCGCCTTCAACAAGCGCTGATGTACTACCGGCCGTCCGTCGACGACTGCCAATATGCTTTCCCGCTGGACTTCTGCCCCATCTTCAACGCCGATACTCAGGAAATCATCCACATCGACATCCCCAAGGTCAGGAGGCCGCTCAACACTGCACCGCCGATCAATTACCACGCTGCTGCTATTGAGGCCGAGAGCGGATTCCGGGTGGACTGCAAGCCCATCAACATCGCACAGCCCGAGGGAGTCTCCTTCAACATGGACGGCCGTACTATCTCCTGGCAAAACTGGAAGCTGCACATTGGTTTCAACTACAAGGAGGGTATCGTCCTTTCTAATGTCACCTTCAACGACAAGGGTAACATTCGCCCTGTGTTCTGGCGCATCTCCCTCGCAGAGATGGTTGTCCCGTACGGAAACCCAGAACACCCTCACCAACGCAAGCATGCCTTTGACCTCGGAGAGTATGGCGGTGGCTACATGACCAACTCGCTTTCTCTTGGATGCGACTGCAAGGGTGCCATTCACTACATGGATGCATCGTTTGTCAATCGCGCCGGACAAGCACAGACGATCAAGAACGCCATATGCATCCACGAAGAAGATGCCGGCATCCTTTTCAAGCACACAGATTTCCGCGATGATTCGTGCACCATAACCAGGGCGCGCAAGCTCATCATCTCGCACATCTTTACCGCCGCCAACTACGAGTACTGCGTGTACTGGGTCTTCCACCAAGACGGCACGATCCAACTGGAGATCAAGCTGACCGGTATCCTCAACACGTACGCTATGAACCCCGGCGAGGACCTCCATGGCTGGGGCACCGAGGTCTACCCCGGTGTCAACGCGCATAACCACCAGCATCTGTTCTGCCTGCGTCTCGACCCCAACATTGACGGTCCGAACAACAGCGTCGTGGTTGCAGACGCCGTGCCCGGCTCGGCCCCAGTTGGTTCGGCGGAGAACTTCTACGGTAACGCCTTCTGGTGCAAGAAGACGCCGCTCAAGACGCAGGGCGAGGGAATCAGCGACTACGACGGCAATACTGGCCGGACCTGGGAGATGTGCAACCCCAACAAGCTGAATCCGTTCTCTCACAAGCCCGTCAGCTACAAGCTGGTGAGCCGCGAGGTGCCTCCTCTACTGCCCAAGGAGGGTAGTCTGGTGTGGAAGCGTGCTGGCTTTGCTCGTCACGCCGTGCACGTCACCAAATGTAA
>JAIFKG010001154.1:0-10233 GCA_020351975.1 Phyllosticta ampelicida | reverse complement strand
GGGTGGCAGGTGGGTTTATGGGATGGGGGTCAAGTAGAAGCGAGCGAGCGAGTGGACGGATGGGGACAAGGCCTTTTTGTTGTTGCCGCTTCAGAGGGCGTGAGGATCTTGGGGTCGACGTTACGCAACATGTAGGGAGCAGCAGAAGCAGCAGCAGCAGCAGCTCGAGGCGGCGAATGCATGTGTGGAGCAGCGGAGGGGGAACGTGCTGGTTCCGGCAAAAGGCAGAGACGTAGATGGCTTTGATGAGGAGAGCAAAACGAACAAGCGAGGAGGGGATGGCTGACTTTTATCGCTCTGTTTGCCACGGCCGGTGCGACACGGAGCGAGAACTGAGGACCGACGGGCGACGAGCAGCGAGCGGCGAGCGGCGAGCGGCGAGCGGCGAGCGCTCCTAAGAACAGGGCAAGTCTTGTGCTCTGTCTTGACGGTAGTGGTGGCTTTTTCATGTGTTGTGTTGCGAGGCGAGAGAGTTTCAGGACGGCCCTCTTGTGACGTTGGCCATGAGCCGTGAGCCGTGAGCCGTGAGCCATGATGAAGCCGACAGCCCAAAGCGCCCCGCGTCATGCCGGGCAGCCAGCGGAGCAAGACGCCGCGGGCGATAAAGACTGTGTGGACGCTATCAACACGAGCATGCAGTCCAAGTCGACAAGACGAGGTCGACATTTGCCGTGTGTAGAGGCTGTGTAGAGCTTGTTCGTCTCAACGCGTCCATGTTTCGCACGGCGCGCCACCCAGGCGACGGGCGACTTTTGAGCCCAGAGACGGCCGAATTACCAAAGCAACGCACTGATGATGAGCCTTTCCCTGCCCTGCCCTGCCCGCAGTGCCTTGGCGTCGATTCACTGCCTGCCTGTGCTTCCTCGTCGTTGTCTTGTGCCCTTGCCAGTGAGTGGTTAGTTAGGTTGGCCTCTGGCCTCCTCGCATTTGTGCAAATCACCACCTCCCCGGCTGCCCTGCAACTCTGACGAGCCCAATTCGCGCTAACTCGGCTCTCCATTCGACGCCCTCTCCCTCCTTCTTCCTCGAAACCTCGACTCTTTCGTCCAGATCATGTCTGCTTAACCCTCTGCCTCTGCTGTTTGGCCCCTCTCTCCCGTCCTCGATCCGGCAGCTTCGTCCGCCGTCTCCCGCCATTTTCCCGTCACCACTGCCTCGTCCGACCGACCGACAAAGTAGCCAGGCTCATTGCACGCGCACAATTTGCCTCGCCCACGCTCTTCTTCGAACTTCGGACTTCCCGCCTCTTGAATCCCTCCGGCGTGGCCTCGAGTATCCAAATCATCGCTTCCGCCTCCGTCTGCGAGTCGCTGGCCCACATCTTCACTCCTCTTGATTTCGACCAAGACGCACCCCGTCGGTCCCAGTGCCGGCCGGCCCAGCGATGTCCACCCCTTCGACCGCGACCGCTACCCTCCCGCCTCACCAAACCTATCCATACCATCAGGCCTGGCAGCCGTCTATGCCCCAGCATGTAAACGGCACTTCGCGTCCTTCCTCCAACGCTTACTACAACAACGCCTATTCCGGTTCAGACTTGCGCCGGACCGCAACCGTCAACGCGCGTCAGCCCGCGCCGCCGCCGCCGCCGCCGCAGCAGCAGCAGCAGCAGCAGCAGCAGCAGCAGCAGCCTCAACCCGACTACTCGCAGCAATACACGGGCGACCAGCATCGAATGTCAAAAATGCCCTCTCGTAGACGTGAGCATCAACCGGACTGGGACGAATTCTACAAAAACGGCATCCCTAAGGAGGTCATCGTCATCGATGATACGCCAGAACCTCAGCCCGCGAGATCGGCTGCTGCAGACAACTCCGCTCGCCATGCCGACAAAAAGAGAAAGACGGCCGCCTCGACCGCCTACGACCCAGTCTATCAGCAGCAAACTTCGTACTCGACCACCCAGACCCCATACTACGACACGCCCTCCAACCACACCATTTCGACCGACAGAACCGCTTCGGCCATTCACACAACAGCCTCAACTTCGCTCGGATCGTCCGTAAGCAACGCCGCCCAAGGCAACAAACTCGAAGACGGCGTTGTCGGGCAGAAGCGTAAGCGGACGACCCGCCGGACTGCGCAAGACGAGGCAAAGGAGGCCAAGCGGAGGGAAAATGATGCCGAGCGTGAACACTGGACTGCCTACATTCCTCCGCCTCAACCTCCGATCAAGGCTAAGGAGCCCCACGTGAAGATTATAGGTGATGTAAGTGATGAATGGATCCATTCTTGATTGCTATGGTCGCGACCGCTGACATTGTCGCAGAAGGTTCGTCCGAATGAAAAAGTGGACGACGAAGACGGCCACTATGTGGTTCACGCCGACGCCTACTTGGCAGATCGATGTAAGTTGTCCGTCATGTTGTCGCCGACTCGGTACTGATGTTTTCCAGACCAAATCATCAAGCTGCTTGGCCAAGGAACCTTTGGCAAAGTTGTCGAGGCGCACGACACAAAAAAAGGCACCAGGTGTGCGATCAAGGTCATTCGGTCGGTCCAAAAGTATCGCGAGGCGTCAAAAATTGAACTCCGCGTCCTTTCAACGCTCGCCTTGAACGACACACAAAACCGGAACAAGTGCATTCATCTGCGCGAATGCTTCGACTTCCGCAACCATATTTGCATCGTCACGGACCTCTATGGCCAGAGTGTCTTTGACTTTCTCAAGTCCAACCAATTTGTGCCTTTTCCCAGCACGCACATCCAGACCTTTGCTCGGCAACTCTTTACGAGCGTGGCTTGTGAGTAGCAGAGCTTCGTGCATGTCGACTTATGCTGACTTTTCCAGTCCTCCATGATCTGCATCTCATTCACACAGACTTGAAACCAGAGAATATATTGCTTGTCAACAACTCTTACCAAACTTTCACCTATAACCGCACCATCCCAGCATCCTCGACTCAAAACAACCGCTCGGCCCGGCATCGTAAAGTGCTTCTGAATCCTGAGATTCGGCTGATCGACTTTGGCTCTGCAACCTTTGATGATGAGTACCACTCGTCGGTTGTTAGCACACGACACTACCGCGCTCCAGAAATCATCCTTAACCTGGGCTGGAGCTATCCGTGTGACATTTGGAGCATAGGATGCATCCTGGTCGAGTTCTTCACCGGGGACGCTTTGTTCCAGACGCACGATAACCTCGAGCACTTGGCCATGATGGAGCCGGTCTGCGGGGGCAAACTCGACCGACACCTTGTCAAGCAAGTCACTGCCAAGGACAGAGGGTCTTCTCGCAACCCAGCTGCACAGTAAGTCTTCTTCACTCATTATTGCTGCTGTGATTAACGGTCCTTTTCAGATACTTCAAGGGCCAGAAGCTCGACTACCCCAATTCCGAAACCCCAAGGGCGTCGAAGAGATATGTCAAGGCCATGAAGAAGCTCCATGTAAGTTGCCCGGCCACACTATACGATTGCACTCTTTAACATGTAACAGGAAACCATCCCTCCCCACACTGACTTCAATGTTCAGTTCCTCGATCTTCTCAGGAAGATTTTTGTCTACGACCCTTCCAAGCGCATCACAGCCAAAGAAGCGTTGGACCACCCATGGTTCAGCCAGAGGATTGAGGACGATGGCACCGAGGCCCTTAAGATCCGCAAGAGGCAGGAAAAGATGCGGGCCGAGAAGGCGGCTGCTGATGGCTTGCTTCCTCCCAACAGGGCTTTGGGGCTTCGATGATGATGGCAGCCGGCCCAGATGGCAGGCCTCGAAACCAAAAATCGAGATCACACGGTTGGCTCTCAACCGATGATTCGTTCCCATTTCCATATTTGACGAGTTTTCTTACGAAAGGAGCATCCACGGAATTCCCAGTCACCCAGGAGGGGTAGGAGTTGCAGGGTCATGGTTCTTTTTGTTTTTTTAGGTTTTACACTGCATACCTTTTTCCATTCAAACAGACAAGGGGCCCGGTTACATTGAGCGAACAGTGCCACGGGTGCCATTCGATTCAGCGTTTTGATTTTGATTTACGGGAGACAGTCTTGGTTCATTGAGTTGATCCAACAGCATCTTCTCTCTAGAGAAGGAAAGAGTACCAAAACCGAGGAGTAAAGGAAACGAGGAATACGGTTGTAGAAGAATGACGTGGGAAGGGACGAGAGGGAGGGAGAGGGAAAGCAGGCGAGAAGATTTCGAATGTAGTGCGGATCCCTAGCCTAAGGCCTACCTATTAGGAGTGGAGATCGAGGGGCCGGAAGTAGGGAGGGTCCTTTGTTTAGGCTACAGAGCGTCTCATGACCAATTCGAGATAATCCGCGCCTCGGCAAGTCGACGAGACATGATATCGATTCGCAAAAGTGCCCGAAACGAGGCTGTTGTCAACATGGCCTGACGGCTGGCGGCGGTCAGAAACAGACATCAAGACGAATAGGGTTGAATTCACGGTCTTGTATTACTCGACTCGTGCCTGCTGTCCAGTCGCAGTAAAGGACATCCCGGTCAGGTCCGAGGGTGGAGGGGTGTTGAAGACGGGATGATCTGCACGGTGCACGGCTGCCACCTTGACTCGAAGGCGGTGAGTGGCTGCCGTCGGCGGTCGGCGATTGGCGGTTGACGGTTGGCGGTCGGCGGTCGGCAGGAACGCGGGAACCCTCGCACCCAGGCATCTCCGCCCGCGTCACGGCTGGCCGCGTGCTTACAGCACAGCACACCTCGACCAAGTACGTCCCACGCTCGACCACCATGGCGAGTACAAAGCAAGTGGAAACGGCGCTCTTGACGGAGCACTTCCGCTATACGCCATTGGTACGCGCAGCAGTCTCATTTCGCGCACCCACGCGCTTCCACTAACACTGCGGCCAGACGCTCATCGATCAAATCATCAACATGATCAACGAACTACTCCAACACGCCGTCGATGCAATCGAAGCTGGTCTCCTCAACACCTCGGCCGTAGACTTGGGCTTCGCGCACAAGGCCGCCGCGCAAAACAACATCCCAGATACCGACGGCGAGGGACGCCCGCTTTTCCCTGAGATGCGCCGCGAGATTGAGGAGGGCGTGCATCAGCTCGAGACGCTGCTCGAGGCCAATGTCGACCGCAATTTTGACAAGCTGGAGATTTATGCACTGAGGAATGTGTTTACAGTGCCGGAGGAACTGGTGCCATGGGTTCGATTGGGGCATTACGAGGTATGCATGGTTTTTGGTTGCACTCTGGAGGCGCGCCTGAGCTCACGGTGCGTCGAAACAAGCATCTACGGCTTCTTGGAAGCGCAAACGGTGGCGTGGACCAAACGGCAACCCCCGAAGCGACCTACGCGCTCCTGCGAAGGTGGAGCGAGACGACCAAGCTGCAGACGGCCCTGCTCGAGGAAAAGGCGAGGAACGAGGCGCGGCTAAAACAACTACGCGGTCTGCTGGGCGCTGCGGCTCCAGGAACAACGACAACGACAAAGTCGGAGCCGGCGTCATCCCCTGTGCGAGCAGGAGCACCGCCGGCCGACAACAATGGCAGCAGTACAGTGCAAGAGGGAGGACAGCAGGCTCCCGCGTGCTTTGGCTTCCTGACAGCGGCGGCCGGGGCGCAGGCGCTGGGCCTCACGACGACGCTGCCATCAGCCGAGGGCGTGCGCAGGAACGAGCCGCTCAAGACCAACACGGCGTTTACGCTGTCACAGCTGCCGGCGCTGCGCGCACTGCTCCAGAGCCTGCGGCCAAAGGCGGCGGCACTGGGGGCTTCTTCGGGCGGCGAGTTCCCCCGGGAGCGCAGAGACTACATTGAGAATCAGGTCAAGCGATTGCTCGAGAGGCGCGGCGTCGATGTCAAGAATGGCGAGGGCAGCGTCGAGGGCATGGGACGCACGATTGCGCCGGATGAAGTCAGGGGGATCGAGGCTTTGGCGGGCATGCTAGGGGGCGAGGCTGAGGGCGCAAGGGAGGACGAGACGGGAGAGTGAGGAAGAGCAGGAGCAGTTTATCAGTGATACCCGGTTTCGAGTGGCGATTGGAGATGACGATGGTGGTGATGACAAAGTTTCTGCCCATCAACCTACTTTGACTACCTGCGGGGCACTGACTAGCAGACTGTGGCGGGCACGTGGCAGTACGCATGCTGCTTGCCGGGTGAAAGCATCGTCTCTTCAAGTCAAATCAGCAGGGCAGGGACGTTTTCAAGCAGAGCAGCAGAGCAGCAGAGCAGCAGAGCAGCAGAGCAGACTGGAGGCTGTGTCGGTTAGTGATGGACTGTCGAAAGTAACACTGCTGCGGGCACAGACGAGGATGCCAACCAGGAGGCCCAGGAGGCCCAGGAGGCCATGGACGGGGCCACGAGCACGGGATTCCACGACCTTCACCGGACGAGAGCTGCTGGATGGCAGGCTAGCAGCCAGCATCTAGCAGCCAGCAGCCAGCATCTAGCATCTAGCATCTAGCATCTAGCAGCAAACGTGCGTGGCGGGATAGTCTGGAGGTGGCGACCATGGCCAGATGGTGTGTTGAGTCGAGAAAGACGCGTTTAGCGCCTGGAGAGCGGCGGGTCCGGCGAAGCTGACGAGGTGCTGCTGTGCGGTGCTGTGCTGTGCCGGGCTGTGCCGTGCCAGATGCGACAAAGAGAGATGCAATGTGCCAGATCCGATGAAAGACTGAATACCTGATGGACAGTCCTTGATCTGACCGATCTGACTGGTCTGACTTGCTTTCTTCCATTTCTGCTGCTTTCGACCGTCAGCAGTGCAACAATGTCGTCGGCCTGATTTCCCAGCCCGAGAGACCACATCTTTCTTCCCTCCACCCATCTCCACCACCACCGCCATCACCACACAGCACCACGCCACCCCAACGCAACCCAGCCTATCATCCAACCAACCCAAGCGCGTCGTCCCGTCCGTCGGCCGTTGAAACTTGCACCTTCGCTCGTCCTCTTGGTTTGCTTTGGCCGTCCCGGTCGATCACGCTTCGGCTCAAGCATCTTACCTCGTCTTACCATGCCCTCCGACTCGGTACAGCCCAATGAGAGCACCCATGGCCCAACCTTGAAGCCTGTCCTCTCTAAACCAGACCACGGTACAGCCGTCAACAATCGTATCAGTCCCAAGGCCGGCGCCACCAAGTGTAAGTGCTCAATTTCTTTGATTGTGTTCTATGAGGGCGGTGTTTTTTTTTGTATCTTGTTTGCTTTATCCCTGCAGGTCCTGCGGGAGCCACCATTCCACGCAGCGCCAGCAACCTACCTACCTACCTGTCTGCCTGTCCGCGCCTCACCTCAGCTTCCTGCAAGCCCGAAGCATGCATGTACGCATGCACGCGACTTTCCTGACTACAAAAAGCCACGGAAGTCTGCAGCTCAACCAGTTCACGGCCGCATAACGCGACCCAAAGAAACATCAAGATGGCCTATGCGATTGCGCGCAATGCCGCAAAAGCTCTTCGAGTTTTGCAATGAGCTGCGTTATCGCGTCTGTCCACCATGCTCCTTATCAGGACTGCACCTCACAGCCCAGCCAGGGTCGCCCACGGAAAATGCGAAGTGAAATTCTTTGGCTATCTGTGACACCCTCTCCGTGTGCCCTGGCCGCTTATCTGGCTTTCCCTCCTCCTCGTTCGCGGCTCTACTCGCCCTCTTTTCTCCATTCGCCGCGTGTTGGGCCGATTAGTTTGGGAATCTGCTCACGCGCCACTATGCCTCTTTTAGACTTTATCAGCAGGATGAATTGTATTAACAAGTCTGCAGTTGTGACCATTGCCGAGCCCGAGAGCATCTCGCCGTTCATGGGAGGCCGCCACGAGGACGTGGACGACGACGATGCCTTGGCGCTTGACCGCGTCCCGTCCAAGCAGCAGCAGCACCACCACCACCACCACCGCGTCAAGATTGGCAAGCGCCTGCAAGGGCGTCCCCTAAACGAGCGCAGCGGCTCCTCTAATCCCAGCTTGTCCAATCCCAGCCTGGCTGAGAGCGCACTGTCGAACGTCTTGTCCGAGGACGGCGCGCACCGCGGCCATGCTCACCACGAAAATGTCGTTACCCAGGTCGCCGCGTGGCTTAAGCAAGAAAAGGTCCGACGTGCTGCGCGTAGAAACAAGCGTGCGGCAAAGAAGGCGTCGAACGAGATGGCGCGCGATGTCGAAATTCGCCAGACGGACGGCGCGTGCGACGCCAAGCCAAGACGCGACTCAGACACGTCTGAGGGCTCGACGGCGCTCGAGAATCTGGAGAGCATCATTGAGTCGAGTCTCTCGCTCATCAGTAATGAGGGCCGCCGCGCAGGTCATCGCTTGGGCCGCAGGTTGCGGCGCCACTCGACGACTGCGTCGTCCGACAATGAAGACATTGAAGTCCAGGTCCCCAATGTCGACGCGTGGCTCGACAACACACGAACCCTGGCGTACTCGGGTGGCAAGAATGATGATGAAGACCAAGACGAGACGCTGACTCCCGGTTCGAGAAAGGCCATGGAGAGGCAGGCATGGTCCACGTTCAAGTACGAGATTGTGCGTCTGGCGCATACGCTTCGCCTAAAGGGATGGCGAAAGATTCCCATGGACATGAGCAATGAGATTGAGGTTGAGCGGCTGAGCGGTGCCCTCACCAATGCCGTCTACGTCGTCAACCCGCCCAAGAATTTGCCGCTGACAGCGGACGAGGAGAAGGAGGTGCGCCCTTCCAATCCGCCAATGTGAGTATTCTCCGTACCAGTACAAAGCAACGAGATTGACCCTTGTAGCAAACTCTTGCTCCGCATCTACGGCCCGCAGGTCGAGCACCTCATCGACCGCGAATCCGAACTCCAAATCCTCCGCCGCCTGGCCCGCAAGCGCATCGGGCCCCGGCTGTTGGGCACGTTCAGCAACGGCCGCTTCGAAGAGTACCTTCATGCGCGACCTCTGACGCCCCAGGACCTGCGGAACGCCGAGACATCGATCCAGATTGCCAAGCGCATGCGCGAGCTGCACGAGGGCATCGACCTGCTTCCCCAAGAGCGCGAGGACGGGCCGTTTATCTGGCGCAACTGGGACAAGTGGGTCGACCGCTGCGAAAAGATTACCGAATGGCTCGACGCCCAGATCCTATCCGACGACGGAAGCTGCGCAGCTGTGGCGGAAGGCAAGCTCAACTCGTGGAGGCGGCGCGGCTTCGTCTGCGGCACCGAGTGGCGCGTGTTCCGGCAGACGGTGGAGAAGTACCGCAGGTGGGTCGAGGAGCAGTATGGCGGACGCGAGCAACTCAAGGAGAAGCTTGTCTTTGCGCATAATGACACGCAGCACGGAAACATTCTGCGCCTCGTGCCGCCGGGCGACTCGCCGCTTCTGCTGCCGGCCAACGAGCACAAGCAGCTGGTTGTCATTGACTTTGAGTATTCCAATGCGAATACGCCAGGCTTTGAGTTTGCGAATCACTTTGTAAGTCTGGCTCGTTTTGATTACGTTGCGAGTATCGAGTGCAGACTGACTCATATGGATAGGCCGAATGGTGCTACAACTACCACGACCCGCACGCCTCGCACGCCTTCAACGCTCCCGCATACCCGTCCCTCGCCGAGCAGAAGCGCTTCATCCGTAGCTATGTGATGCACCGCGCCCCGCAACAACTGCACACGGCGCCCCCGACCTCTCCCCTGCTCCAAGCCCACAACATTACGGCAGCGGCCCCCGGCTCCCCGTCAATCTCAAACAACCACCAGCACCACACTTCCTCCCGCCCCTCGTATCCTGCCAGCACGACCTCGACGTCGTCCATCACGACCTTCATGCTCGACTCGCGGGCGCCTCCAGCGCAGCTGCGCGAAGCCGAGGAGAGCGAGGAGAGATTCGTCAAGGAGGAGGTGGAGCGTTTGTTGGCCGAGACGAATCTTTGGCGCATGGCCAATTCGGCGCAGTGGGTGGCGTGGGGCATTGTGCAGGCGACGGTGCCGGGGCTGCCCGAGTGGATCAAGAACGGAGAGAGTAGCCAGAGGAAGGAGAAGGAGGGAGAGGGGGTCGAGGTCAGTGGCAGCGTCAACGGCCACCACTCCAAGCCAAACTCATCGCCGGAATCGCAAGAGCAAGAAGACTACATGAACAACCATGAAGCGGACGCCGACGACAGTAGCCGCCGCCCCTCGGTCGCCGCGACTGACGAAGACGAGTTCGACTACCTGGGCTACGTGCAGGAACGCGCCCTCTTCTTCTGGGGCGACGCCGTGCAGCTGGGCATGGTGAGCGGCCCGGAGGTCTTACCCAAGGATTTGAGGGGACGGTTGAAGGTTGTGAAGACGTAGTGGGGCAAAGTGGAGGATTTGGGGG
>JAIFKG010001152.1:0-12945 GCA_020351975.1 Phyllosticta ampelicida | reverse complement strand
TCCCCCCCCCGCTCCCCCAAAAAGAGATGCGGCTCGTGCTCAACCCGGGAGCCAAACGCGTCTGGGCCACCGAACCGCCTGGGTCGGCCTTTTCGCATGAAGCAAAACAGAAAAAAAAGACGCCTAAATCCACGTCGTGTTGATGGGCGTTGGCACCGTCGAAACCTTGGTTTGGAACATCTTGGCGGCAAGGGGCGCAATCTCTGCTAGGTAGTCGGCGGCGCAGAACCTGGCCAAACCATTGTCTCTCATGTGCCTCGTGTCCTCGTCCATGGTAACGTCTCGAATGGTGCTTCCCAGTTCCTCGACGACCTCGTTGAGTTGCTCGAGCTCACGGCCAAAGGGGTGAGTGGGGTCAACGTCGGAGCTCGAGTGCCCGTGTTTGAACATGTCAAAGGACGACCGCTGCTCGTGCCTAGAGTTGTTTCGGCTGTGTGAAAGCGCAGGCGGCTGGGCGCTGCGGAAAGACCTCTTGCGCGCCATCATCTCGTGGGCTTCCTTGCTGTGCGACCTGGCGCGCCGGGGGACCTCTGGGGTGATTTCAGGGATCGTCTCGGGCGTGCGGTGGGCGAAGTCGCGTTGCTGGCGAACGTTATCCATTGATCTTTTGAGCTCGAGCGACCTCATGGGCTGACTATCGGCGCTCGACCTGGGAGAAATGCCGGGCCGCTGGGAGAGCGATGTCGTCGACGCAGATCGGTGAAGCGCTTTGGCCCTGTCCGCACGGGGCGGGGGATCGAAGAATCCCGGAGCATGGTAGGACTCGGGCGACGTCGGTGCCGACTCCAGAGAAGAAGCATCGGTGGACACCTGACGGGAGCGGCTCGACGTCGAACTGTGATCAGACTCGTCGGTCGAGCGGGTAGAGGCGTTGGACGAATACGTGTCGATCGTGACCTGGCGGACACGGTTGGGGACAATGTCTGGCGCGTGGTAAGAGAGCATGTTGGTCGTCGAGATGAGATTGACGGGACCGGAGATCTTGACGCGATCCGAGGAGCTGGAGCCGGTAGGTTTGTTGACGGTGAAGGCGCGAGCAGGCGGCGAATTGACTCTGTCCACCTTTTTCGCGCGCCTGGTGGTCAACGACCTGGAGATGAAATCGGCCATGGCGGTGTTTGTCGAAGGGTTGAGAACAACAAAAGAACAAACAGCACAGCAAGAGTCGGCAGCCTCACTGTACAGTGCGGCGCCAGCAAGCAGGCAGGCAGGCGGACAGGCGGACAGGCGGGCAGGCGGGCAGGCAGGCAGGCAGGCAGGCGGGCAGGCACACCAAACAAGGCGTGGTCGTTGGAAGTAGCGAGAGCGCAGGCGCGGGGGGCCCTGGCTAAGGAGAACGGGCTCTCGCAAGCGCCCAGCCAGCTGCTGTTTTTGGAAGGCAGGAGTGGTCGCGGTCAGCGGACGTCGAAGGTCGAAGGTCGAACGGCGGGGCAGGCCAAATGGCTCCGGGAAAAGGGAAACGCTGGATATTTGCGGTGCCAGGCGAGGCGTCAGGAGACGACGTCAGAAGGCCCGGGGTGACACGATAAGCGTAGGAGGACTGCAGAGCGGGACACGCGAGAAAGATCGAAAGAAGATAGAGAGCGAGTAGGGTTGAGCCCTTTGTTTGTCTGGTGGTAGCGCAGGTCGATGGACGGACGGGGTGGGAGCTGAGTGGCAGCGGTCAGTGCAGTGGATGCCGTGTGCATGGAGGTGTGGAAGGCCGTGGGAGCACAAGGAGCGAAGGCGGCGCCTTGGGTGGTGGTGTGGACAAGTAAAGACTGGCTGGACAGGTAGAAGGAACGGTGAGCCAGAGATCGCGGCCGGGCGACGGGATGGGATGGGGAGGAAGAGAAGGACGGATGGTGGGTTGCAGGCGGGGAATGGGGAGAGCAGAGAGGACGAAATATGGACAGCTCGGGGGGGAGTGTGCGTGGGCATTGGAGGGTCGCGCGGCCTTTGAATTCATGGGACAAGGGAGCAGCCTGCTCGACGACGGGGGACCTGAGCAGCGCAGAGCGAGGGCTAGGCGCGTCTGGCCAATGGGGGCGGAAGAGGTGCCGCTTGAAACAGGTGCATCGAACGACCCTGGCCGGCCGAGTGATCAGCCTGCGACGGCGACAATGCAGACGACTGGAATGCCACGGCCGCTGGTGGGCCGACGGACCAGACGAGCAGCGAGAGGAGCAGCGCGAGGAGCAGCGCGAGGAGCAGGCGTAGGGCTGCCGTAGCGGCAATGCGCGTGTGAACAACGGACACCAACGTCAACACCATGGCCACGCTACCTCCACCATGCTGGACTACCGACGCCTCGGCAGTCTGGCCTGTGGGTGCTGTGCTGGTAGACTACGTGCCTCCAGCCAGCCCACGGCCAGCCTGCAGCCGGCGCGTAGAGCACCTATCGACAACGTGCCGGGGGAAGGGAACCCACCGCCCACCGCGCAGCCACGGCCCGCCGTCACCGTGTCCACGACACCCCCCCATCCGCTCCTCTCACGCTCGCTCCTGCGGCCTGCCTTGCCTCTTCTGCAACGACCCGCGACCCGAGTGCGCTTCAGGCCTGCTCGCTCGCTTGCCTGCGCCGGCTCGTGCTGCCCGGCTGCTGCTCGTTGGCGCACGCATCACAGCCGAAACCAAAGACCAAACCAAACCGGAAACCAAACCAACGACCAGCTGCTGCGCCTGAAACCCTCACACAAGGCCCGCCGTTGCGCTGGAGCTGGAGCTGCAGCTGGAGCCGGAGCCGGAGCTGCGGCGAACGGGCCCCCGCCATCCAGGTCGACGTCCTCCGTCCCCGCATGTCCAGACTCCAGCTGTCCTCGGTCCTTTGTCCTTGTCGCGCCGCCGCGTCGGGGCGCCGACGACTAGCCGGGCACCACAACCAAAGTAAGCATTCTGGCACTCGAAGAAGCGCGAGGATCCATGTCTCGACGGACAATATCGCGCACTTGTCGTCGACCTCGCAAGCTGTCCTGCATCGTGCATCGTGCGTCGTGCGTGCTGCGTGCTGCGTGCTGCGTGCTGCGTGCTGCGTGCCTGACACCCCCGGTCAACTGACGTTGCCAAGCGCGGCACGCAGGTACAGCAACTGTTTGCTGTACGAGCGGCCGTTACTGCAGCCTGGCACCCAGGCTAAGCCGGACCAGGCCATGGACCCTCTTGACCCTCTTGACCCTCTCGGCCCTCTCGACCCTCTCGACCCTCTTGACCCTTCACCCTCACCCCTCACTCGTCTGCTTGCCGCCGTGCCGGATTCATAGCAAGCCATCGCAAGCCATCGCAGGCTATCGCCAGCCATCGCCAGTCATCGCCCATGTCGTCATCAGCGACGCCAGACGTCGACGAGCAAGCATCTCCTTTTGCTTCTTCGTATATTGCCTTTTTTGTTTTTTTTCCCTCCGTTTTTTTCATTTTTTTTTCGTTTTGTTTTGGGTTTCCCCTTCTAAAATCCCTCCAACAAGCTCGTCAATCGCATTGCGCCTTTCCCCAAATTGCTCAATGAAGTCCCTGTCCAGGTTCATGTTGGCCCATCGTGTGTGCCATGCCGTTTTGGGGTTCCCAATTCATATGCGTCGTTACAGGGCTGAAGTTTAAATGGCTCAGCTTTAAGGAGCGTGAAACCGCCATTTTACCGACCGCGCGCTCCTGCCATGTCGCGGACGCCTGCAGCCAAGGCCCCACGAAACGCCCTGCACCCACTACCACCACCGTGGACAGGTTTCATTCGACCCTGCCAGTGACTGGACAATTTGCATTGTTAAATACAAACTCTCGCTTTTTGCTTCGCCGCTGACAAACCTTGCTCCCTCACCACTTGTACATCGACTTCGCCATCACCGCGCTCAGGCTGGCCTGGAGCAAGTCTGACCCAGCCAGACAGACGCCTTCTCTGGCGGCTTAGCCTCTTTCGTCGCCAGCCAAGAGTCGCTTTCTGGAAGAAGCCCGCTACTTCGATGATCCCTCCTTTTCCGCCGGCGGGGCAGCTGAACCCCACTTGTTCCTGACGGCAATTTCTCAAAGCTGTGCGGTTAAGCTCTTTGGCTTGACGCTTACCGCTCACTCCTCCATGGATTCCCAGCCGTCCGGTCCATTGCTGCCGTCATCGTCGTCGTCCTCATCGCCCTCCTCGCTGTCGGATTCGCTGTTGGACTCGTCAACGCCCACGAACCGCTCTTTGACTTCGCCTTCGCTGGCACCGGGCCCAACTCTGTCGGCAAACGCCCGCCTGACGGCCGCGTTGGTCGACGTATCCCACACCTGCACCGAGCCTTTGCTGCCGGCCACGGCCAGTCGGAACCCAACTTCCCTGTCCGGCGCGAACGTCGTCGAAAAAACTTTGCCCACCCCTAGGTTTCTCGACACTATCATCGAAGGCCCGTTTGCCTGCACGTTCCACAGCTTCACTTCCTTGTCCGTTGACCCCGTCGCAATGTACCCAGCGATGATGGGGTTGATGTCAAACGACGAAATGGATTCGTCATGAGCTTGCAGCGTCCAAATCGGCTTCGTCTGCGCCGGATTGGCTGGTGCCAGCCGCGCGTCGTGGTAGTGGATGATTCCATTTTCGGTGGAAATCTGCATCTTCATCAGCGACTACATGTCCATGACGGCTGCGGCTCGTTGCTTACGTAGAAGAAGTTGGGGTCGTGGGGATCCCACTTGACCTGCTCGACGTCACTCTCGACACCCCACCTTGGCGCCTTGGCTTCTGGCGCACGCATGTCGGCCGCCACGACCGTCCTGTCGTAACTGCCGCTGAGCAGCGCAGTCGTCTCTGTGGGATGCCACGCGAGCGAGCACACCTTGTCGGTGTGGTAGCCATATGATTTGGCGCACTTGGCGGTGCTGAGATCCCACAGCTTGACCGTCTTGTCGGCAGAAGACGACGCGAGGAGGTTGCGGTGGGATTTGTTGTGGGCGAGCGAGAGGACGGCGTCGACGTGGTAGTCGTCATTGGCCTTTTTGCTCTTCTTCTTTTTCTTCTTCTTCTTCATCTTGTCTGGGTTCGCGGCGTCCTCGGCGCCCTGGCCCAGGATCGCATTGGGGTACATGCAGTCGACAATGTCCAAATCCCACAACTCAATGTCAGGGTCCATGGTACCGACGGCGACAAAGTTGCCTCTCGAGTTCTCGTCAATGGGGCCCTTGCGGACGGGCGTGTCCAACCACTCCAATGCAAGAGGAATCGCAGGCAGCATGATGTCGTGATGCACGTAGAGATTGTCTGCTTCATCCTCGTAGACATAGACTTCCAAGTGAGCCATCTCATCCTCTATCCGCGCCGCCAACACGAGGTTGTCAGACTCCAAAATCTGCAAGTCTTCCCGCTCGACGTCATCGTCCAGGTTGTCCGGCATGGTGATGTAGGGGTCGTCGTCGTTGTTCTCGTGGTACACAAGCGACTTGACGTTGCCAAAGATGGCCAGGGGCTCGCCAGCTTTGGCCCCTGCTTCTTGCTCATCATCGTCGTAGTGCTCGAGGTCGTATTCCTTGAGGTCGTCGTCGATTTCGCTGGGTAGCGTGCGTTAGCTTTTCTGGAAACAACACACCCGAGCGCAAAGAGAATTTACATGTCGTCCTTGATCTTCTTCACCATGGCGCCCGCCGTCTCATCGTCGCCATCATCCGTGCTCTTGTGTCCCTTCTTGGCCTCGTCCAAATCCTCCTTTGCGTCGTCAAGCTGCAGGCGCGCAAGCTGTTGTATGCGATCGAACTCGTCCTCATCGAAAACGTATTTCTGCGGAAACGGCGCTGCAAAGCCCCGCGCGACCCACGTCGTCGCCGTGATCATCGACATTGTGGCACGGGTGTGTGTATGTGCCTCGAGGAATGCGAACTCGGCCTTTGACCGCTTGTCGTCGTGCGCGCGCGCGTATGTCTTTTGAGGTGCGTCCAGAAATTTTGGACTGGCGAAAGTCGCCGCACAGGCCGCCATTTTGCGTTTTCGCCCGGGAAGCCACACCGCCCGCGCGACCCGCCACTCGCCGGCTGTGGCCGTGCGCGACCTCCCGCCGCGGAGGTTTACCAACACCTTGCGTTGCGTTGTCGAGCAGCTCGTTCCAAGCCCGTCCCGGTCTCAAGAGACCCTTGGCAACCAGATCTCTCTGATCTGTCGCTCCACCTGAATTACATCATGGACGACTACCAAATTGCGCCCAAAAGGCGCAAGCTTGACGTCTCGCGCTCTCGCGCTCCGCCTCGAGCCCACCAGACCTCGAGATTCGCCAACTCGCCGCGCGGGCAGACTCCGCGCGCCTCTAGCCGTGCGTCAAGTCCGCACCAGAGAGCATTCGAAGGCCCAGAGCCCGGAGTGGACCAAGAGGCGGACGTGGCCTTGGACCGCGACTGGTATGGGGGCGAGGAGAATGGGCACGCGTTTGGCGACGAGACGCACAATCCGTTTGGAGACGAGAGCACGTGGGTCGAGGCGATGCGGAACCAGGCGCTGGCGGAGAAGAAGAACAGCCAGCGGCTGAATGCGCGCCAGCGACAGAAGCAAAAGGACGTCGACGCCTGGGAGACGAACCGCATGCTGACGTCGGGCATTGCGCAGCGGCGCGATTTTGCGGGCGACTTTGAGGACGACGATGACGGCACGCGGATACATTTGCTGGTCCACGACCTCAGACCTCCGTTTCTGGATGGCCGCAAGATCTTCACCAAGCAGCTGGACCCTGTTTCGGCAGTCAAGGATCCTCAGAGTGACATGGCCGTCTTTAGTCGCAAAGGCAGCAAGGTGGTCAAGGAAAAGAGGCAACAAAAAGAACGGCAGCAGCAGGCCAAGGACTCGGTGAACATGGCAGGGACTACTTTGGGCAACATCATCGGAGTAAAAGACGAAGACGGAGACAGCGCTGCTCCCAACGGCCCGGAGCCGGTGAAGAAGGGCGGAAGTCAGTTTGCAGAGCACTTGAAAAAGAGTGAGGGACAAAGTGACTTTAGCAAGAGCAAGAGCCTGCGGGAACAACGAGAATATCTGCCTGCCTTTGCCGTGCGCGAAGAGCTCCTGCGCGTCATAAGAGACAACCAGGTCGTCATCGTCGTGGGTCAGACTGGCTCGGGAAAAACGACCCAGCTGACCCAATTTCTCTACGAGGACGGATATGGCAAGTTTGGCATGATTGGATGCACCCAGCCTCGACGTGTTGCTGCCATGAGTGTCGCCAAGCGCGTCAGTGAGGAGATGGAAGTCGATCTCGGCGCCCTCGTTGGATATGCTATCCGCTTCGAGGACTGCACCAGCAGCGAGACGCAAATCAAGTACATGACTGACGGGGTGTTGCTCCGTGAGTCTCTTGTCCAGCCAGATTTGGACAAGTACTCGGTCGTGATCATGGACGAGGCGCACGAGCGAGCGTTGAATACCGACGTCCTGATGGGCTTGATCAAAAAGGTCCTCGCCCGTCGCAAGGACCTCAAGTTGATTGTCACGTCTGCGACCATGAACGCAGAACGCTTCTCGCGCTTCTTTGGCGGCGCTCCCGAATTCTTCATTCCCGGAAGAACGTTCCCCGTCGACGTTCAATATTCACGCTCGCCATGCGAAGACTATGTGGATAGCGCAGTCAAGCAGGTGCTGGCAATCCACGTGTCGCAGGGTCCAGGCGACATTTTAGTCTTCATGACGGGTCAGGAGGATATCGAAGTTACCTGCGAGCTGGTCGAGGAGCGGCTGCGGCTGCTTGTCAATCCTCCAAAGCTTAGCATCCTCCCGATCTACAGTCAGATGCCGGCGGATCTGCAAGCGCGGATCTTTGAAAAAGCGGCACCTGGAGTCCGAAAGGTAATCGTCGCAACCAACATTGCCGAGACCAGTTTGACTGTCGACGGCATCATGTACGTCGTCGATGCTGGTTACTCAAAGCTCAAGGTGTACAATCCGCGCATGGGCATGGACACGCTGCAAATCACGCCCATCTCCCAAGCCAACGCCTCGCAGAGAGCCGGGCGTGCTGGCAGGACGGGGCCTGGCAAGTCGTTCCACCTGTACACGGAGAGGGCATTCAAGGAAGAGCTGTACATTCAGACCATCCCGGAAATTCAGAGAACCAATCTCGCAAACACCGTGCTACTCCTCAAATCACTTGGGGTCAAAGATCTTTTGGACTTTGATTTTATGGACCCTCCGCCGCAAGAGACGATAACGACCTCTCTGTTCGACTTGTGGGCGCTGGGGGCGCTCGACAACATCGGCGAGCTGACAGACCTGGGCAAGGCCATGACGGCGTTCCCAATGGACCCGCCGCTAGCAAAGTTGATCATCACCTCGAATGAGTACGGCTGCAGCGAGGAGATGCTCACCATAGTGTCCATGCTGTCGGTCCCCAACGTGTTCTACCGGCCCAAGGAGCGTCTCGAGGAGGCAGATGCGGCGCGCGAAAAGTTTTGCGTGCCAGAATCGGACCATCTCACGCTGCTGCACGTGTACTCGCAGTGGAAGGCGAACCGATACTCGGACTCGTGGTGCATCAAGCACTTTTTGCACCCCAAGGGCCTGCGCAGGGCCAGGGAGATTCGCGAGCAGCTCCAAGACATCATGAAGATGCAGCACATGTCGTTGGTAAGCTCCGGCACCGACTGGGACGTGATTCGCAGGTGCATCTGCTCTGGCTACTACCACCAGGCGGCGCAGGTCAAGGGCATTGGCGAGTACATCAACCTGCGGACGAGCGTGACGGTGCAGCTGCACCCAACGAGCTCGTTGCACGGGCTGGGGGTGCTGCCGGACTACGTCGTGTACCACGAGCTGATTCTCACGTCCAAGGAGTACATGTCATACGTGACGGCGGTGGACCCGCACTGGCTGGCGGACCTGGGCGCCGTCTTTTACTCCATCAAGGAAAAGGGCTACTCTGCGCGCGACAAGCGCATCACGGAAATCGAGTTCAACAGGAAGGCCGAGCTGGAGGCTCAGATGGCCGAAGACCGCGAAAAGCAGGAGGCGCAGCGGTTGGCCCAGGAACAGCAGGGCGCAAAGTCAGCAGCGCGGAAGCCGACGACGGGCAGCGCGGTGCGGCGGGTTGCGACCAGCGGGACGGTCAAGAAGCCCGCCGTGGGCCGGAGGACGGGGCGGGGATTCTGAGGTGAGAGGGGTGTTTCCGTACCTTGCGGACTAGCGTTGGGTGTTTGGAAAAACATTGAAGGAGTTGATGATGTTCGTTCCGTGATGGTGCAGGCGGGCCGTTGGTGCGCCGGACCGGCGGGCGTCGGGTGCACTGCATCTGTTGGTACCGGTAACGCATGCTTTGACGACTGGATGGGGCGAGGATTGAAGCCGCGAACGAGGATTCCCCTCAGACATTCAGACCATCAAGGAGTAGTTGTGGTGGATGGATTCAGACTTGGTCGACGCCGCCTGTTTTCTGCGGCGCCCATCTCAGCCGTCACGTGCAAGTAGTGGCGCCGCCCTCGGAGCGTCAAAGGTAGGTTTCTGCCAAATGCCACGCCGATATCTGACGGCGTCCTGCCCTTCTGACAAGAGTCTGACCCCAAGTGTCGCTTTTCAACACCTTCACCTTTGGCTTCAGCGTCAGTACCAGTACCAGTACCATCGCTGGAATGCCGACCTGGAGCTGGAGGATCCCACACCACCGCGCCCACCACTACCTCCCCCGTTCACAGCAGCGCGCTGCCACCGCCTCCAAGCTCCGCATCCCGCACCATCGCACTCACCGGCCCATGCAAGCGCAACGTCTGACATGCCCCTTTGCCGCCCCGCTGGCCTCTTCCCTCTGCGACCGTCCCTCCATTGCCTCTCCGTTCGAGTACCGCCGGCCATGGGCCAGTCCAACGACGAGCATCGCCCTGCGCGCCCTCCTGCGCTTCTTCACATGGACGCCGCGCCGCAGCGTGCCGCAATCGCGAAGCCGCCCGCAACTCGCCCAGGGCACCACGACGCCAGCCCCCGATGAATCGCGGCTGATTCGGTCGGCGTCGCCCTTTTACTTTGAAGCCGGCTACGCTCTCTACGCCAAGCGTCCGTCGCGGCCGTTTCCTCCGCCCTTTTTGTCGTATCCGTCGGGCTCCTTTTCCGACCCGCTCAGCACGCACAACCGCAGCCGCGACACGGTCAATGGCGAGATGATCCGCGGCATCACCAACGGGGACGACGCGGTGCTCGTGTCGGACAACTTCATCGGGGCCAATGACGGCGTCGGCGCGTGGGCGGCCAAGGAGCGCGGCCACGCGGCGCTGTGGTCGCGGCTGATCTTGCACTTTTGGGCTCTCGAGGCGGAGCGCGACCTGTACGGCGGCGATAGCAAGGAGCCGGACCCGGTCGAGTACCTGCACCGGGCGTTTGAGGCGACCAAGGACGCGACGAGCGCGCCCAACGAGTGGTACGGCACGACGACGGCGTGCGGCGCGCTGCTGGGCTCAGATGTGGGCGGCGACGCGACCAAGGTCAAGCGGCCGGTGCTGTGGGTGACGCAGCTGGGCGACTCGCAGGTGCTGGTGCTGCGGCCGCGGACGCGCGAAGTCATCTTCAAGACCAAAGAGCAGTGGCATTGGTTCGACTGCCCGCGCCAGCTGGGCACCAACAGCCCGGACTCGCCCCGCGAAAATGCCGTGCTGGACCGCGTTGACATTGAGGAGGACGACGTCGTCCTCGCCATGTCCGACGGCGTCGTCGACAACCTATGGGAGCACGAGGTCCTGCAGAGCGTCCTCGACAGCATAGCAAAGTGGGAAAATGGCGACGCGCGCGAGCTCAGGGGCATCGAGCCGGGCGACCAGTGCTACGCCGACGCCATGCAGTTCGTCGCCGAGGAGCTCGTCAAGGCCGCCAGAAACATCGCAGAGGATCCCTTTGCCGAGAGCCCCTACATGGAAAAGGCCGTCGACGAGGGTCTCTCGATTGAAGGAGGTAAGCCTGTTTTCGCCTACAAGCTCAAACCGCAATCAACTAATCCAGTTCGCAGGCAAACTCGACGATATAAGCGTCGTGGCCGCGCAGTGCAAGCACCGCCAGGTCTGAGGCTCCCCCTCGTTGACTTGCACGTTTCAGCAGCAGCAGCAGCAGCACAAGCACGGCTTCAAGTGAGCTTTGGCTGACCTTTGCGGTGCGGTGACAGAAGTGACCGGTCACCTTGTGGAGACGGATCTGGCAGCCGTTGACGCCAGGTCCTCATCTTGACAAAATCCCCCCAACGACTTGAGAGTCTGTCTCAACCAGCCAGCCAGCCAGCCAGCCAGCCAGCCATCCGTGCAAGATGCCGATGAGCAGTGACAACGCATGTTGGAGAAGTGCGTCCGTCGTCCCGCCGACCAGGCAACCAGGTAACCAGCTGGCCGACTACTGAACAGGCCGGTGGCGTCCAACCGACAGCAGCGCCGCCTCCAGACGGCTTCTCGCGAGCGTGTGGTCCTTCCAGATGCCCGATCGTGCCAGAGCGGATCTGGAAGACTGCAAGCATGCGTGCGGGCATGGCCGCGGTCTGGTAACGTACAGCATAGTAAAATACCAGCACGGCTCAGCACAGCCGAGCCCAGCGAGCAGCGACCCGGTTGTGACGAAAGGACAAGACAGCAAGGCAGGGGGGCTGCGATCGTGTACGTGCACCCACAGCAGCCACCAGCAGCTTCCCTCCCTCCCTCCCGTTCCTCCGTGCCCGACTTTTGCCAGCTTTCCTCCATCAGCGAATGCAGAAGCTGGAGGTGGAGCAGAAGGTGGAGCAGAAGTCGGAGCGGGAGCGAGTAGGAAAGTTGGGGGAAACCGAGAATTGCCAGCTGGAGAAGAGAGAGAGAGAGAGAGAGAGAGTGTGTGTGTGTGTGTGTGAGGAAAGAAAAAAAAAAAAAAAACCGCCCGTCGGGCTCTGTAGCATAGAGGAGATGCACAAGCAGACTTTATTCCGATTCAATCTCATCGAACACGGGCAAGTTGAAGCAGCAGCGCCGCCTTGTCATGTTGTCACGGCCATAAGTTTTGCCCTAGTTACAAAAGGTTCTTGCGCGACGCAGCTAGGCTAGGTAGTGGTGGGCTCAACGCTCGACCGACAAAGATAAAAAAAAAAAAAACAACGCAACGCCCGTGAGCACAGCATCATGACGTTGGATTAGGGCACGACGAAGGGCAGGGAATGGTCTTGCGGCGGTCGGAAAGGTCAAACGGAGAAGGGGGGCAGAGAGCGGAGGTGGGGTGGCGAGTACACACAGCGAGAGGGGTCGGAGCCGCCAAACGAGGGGGGGGAAAGAAATATTAAAGGGACCCCCCCCCAAACCCACACGGTCCTGCCTAAGCCATGCGTGGCAAGCGACGACGGCTCAAGCAGCCGGCGACGGCGCACTGCCCTCGACCCAATCATAAACCAAGCGCAACCTCTTGACGCCCTTGCCGCCCTTGCCCCTGACGACAACGTGCCTGACGTACCTCCTTGCGCCCTCGATCAGCTCGAACCCCCATATCTGCCACGCGGTCCAGCCCTTGTCGACGCTCTCGACCCAGCTCTCGACCACCTCGCCGCCGGCACCCGTCACGCTGCCGTCCCAGCTGCCGTTCTTCATGAAGGCGATGTCGGCCTCTCGCTCCTTGGCCGCGTCCTTGCCGGCTTGGTCGCCGAAGGCGTAGTCGTTGCCGATTTGAGCGAGCGTGGTCCAGCGGGAGCGACCGCGCACCGAGCCGAAGACGGGGTCGACATGGCTGTCGAAGCACCAGGTGAGGGCGCGATTTTCGGTAGTGCCCTTGATGTTGCCGGGGGAGAGGGACTGGTCGATGTCGATGTGCGTGACTTTGTTGTCGTCGCCGCCGCCGCCGCCGTCGGCCGCCGCCGACACGTATTGCTTCACGTGCAGCGTCACGGTTGCGAAGGAGACGGTCTTGCGCACCAGCCACGAGATGCCCTGCAGTTGCATGACGGCGTCCGAGTCACCCGACAGAGTCTTATTCTGTGATTCAGCGTCAGCGTCTGGCGTCGGACTTGGTTTGACGGGGGATGTGGTGTTGGAGTGGGAAATGGGAGGTGGGAGGAT
>JAIFKG010001145.1:0-64768 GCA_020351975.1 Phyllosticta ampelicida | reverse complement strand
CCCCAAAAGTCCAGCCAAAACCTCGCCGTTGCAAATCCCCTCTCCCAACTTTCCCCCGTCGCAAGATGCGGCCTTAAACACGTGCGCGATCCGGCGCCGAACGGCGGAGAAATGGATACCGCTGGTGGGAGAGGGGGCCGCCCGGGCGCCGTTCCAATCAGCTCTCTGGCACAATGGCTTCGGGCGCCGGCTTGAGGGTCAGGATCGCGGTGCAAGCTGCACGCTTGCGTGCTCACAGTGTCGTCCACCGAAATGGTGAAGCCAACGAGCGTGGTCGGCGATGTCGGGTGTGTTTGTGTGTGTGAGAGAGAGAGAGAGAGAGAGGGAGGCAGGGAGGCGCGGCGCCGTGGAGTTGCAGCGCTTCAGCTATGGATGCGTAGAGGTATGGGGCAGTTGGACTCGGTTGCTGCGTCAGAGGGTTCCGAGTGAGAAGTGACTCCCTGGGTGAGGAACTGCTGCAGTTTAGGCCGGCATAGAACCCGCCCACATCAAGTGCGTGAGTGTGATGACCGTCATATCACTCCCGGTGGCCATGAAATTACTGGCCTCTCTATTGAGGTCGAATCCTAAAAGGGGGTCATGTGGTATGCGAGAGTCCTCCAGGGTCCAGCTGGGCAAAGGTGGTCGTGCCTGGACCGGTGAACGAGGAGTCGTTGGGCGCCTTGCGTCGGCTGTTGGCAACGGCCTTGGTGCCGTACTGGGTGAGCCTGTAGTTGATTTCTGCTTTACGTCCTGGTGGAGTCGAAGACTATTCAGGACTGGGTGATTAGGTGAGCCTGTGTATCGAGTCGAAGAAGTGCTGGCAGGCGGTGATGGGGAGGAGTCATCCGATATAGACTAAGAGAGAAAGTTCCGCCGGGCCGTGGTAGAGTTTCTGCGATCTGCCAGTGGTTATATATGCTCTGAAAAGGACATCGTAACTTAAGCCCCCCAGAGGAGCACTGTGCCAAGTACGAGCACGCCAGCTAGACCAGCTGGAAATTCAGTGTAGCTGCTGACGGTGGATGAGAGAGCGAGCTACCGTGCCAAGTCTTGGGATTGTAGGGAGAGATGGACAAGAACGAGAGAAGAGGACCGATTTTCACGCCATGCCTCGAGAAGACTTCCCGATATCTGGGAGGTACTACGACGCAAAGTCCGGGTTTCGCTCACGTCGAGAGTTGGGCAACCGAAAACGTGCATTGGTAGAAGATCCACTTTCAGAACCCCATCGACCTACTTAACCGTAACGATCTGTTTCGAGCGTTCAAGAGGTTTGCTCGTACCAGAACTTGTGCATCGGGAGAGAGCCCAACACGTGGTACCATCTCTGAATGCCTTTGCAAAACTGCCGTACAAGAGATGTCGCAATTTGATTTCTGGGGCCGAAAAGCGATCGGAATTGCCGATGCGGTAATTCATTTGCTCTTGTTTCGTGGTCGGTCGTTCCTAGTCCATCAGATACCAGCATTAGCCTGCTGCACGCTAGATGACGTGCAGTAGTGCGAGGTGGGGAAGCCATTCGGCAGTCTCCGAACGGGTGATGAGTTACCACCTACTCCTTACCCTTGAATTCAGGATGTATTATACGCCAGTGTTCGGATGTTGTTTTGAGAATATGTTCCGCAGGAACAGTTATAATGACGTGCACTTGACTGATTATGCGGGTATAGTAGGTGACGAAACACATGTCATCTCCCATGTTCAGTGCCCGAAGTCGCGGGCCACTACCAGCATTTCAAACCACTAAGTCGACACGTGTGTATACAGGGAGTGTTCAAGCGGTTTAGGCGAATTTTCCTGTCGACACCTTGCCTTTTCCCTTTCCATGCCGTCCCTTCCAAATCGGTTTGAGCCCAAACGCCTGTCGTTACCATCATGCCATGCTGTGAATCTTCAACGTGCCTTGGAAGATTGTTTGAGCTTGGCCGGTCCCAAGCCCCTTCGAACCTCATCTAGTTGCGCCAACCCGTCCTTGTATCCGTTCTTCTTGTGTCCCCTCTTGCGGCCGCTGCCGGCGTGCTGGTCTGAAAACTCGCCGATAATCGAGTCAAAGTCGGTTCTCAAGCCTGGGGCCTGTCCACCCATCTCCGAGGCTTTGCTGTAGATGGAGATTCCGGACATGCCAGAGGCCAGTGACATGTCATCGCCGAAGCCATCATTAGCATACTCCTCCTCAATCTTGTCGAAGCGTTCGTCCAGCAGGCTTTGTTGATCGGTGCGGAAGAGGGCTGAGGACGTCATACTGTAGTTAGAGGTAGAAGTCTTTGCGCCCTTGCGCTTCTTGCGACGGGCCCCAGTCATGTCAGTGCCAGTAACAAAAGACTGCATCTCGGACGGGGCATCAGCCTGCTTCTGGGCCTTGGTGGACTTGGCATCCTTTTTGAACTTGTTGAATTCGGCCATCCAGTTCCCATTAGCCTCATCCGCATCGGGTGCTGGTCCGTCTGCAGGGGGCAGCTCGACTCCGTGTCGCGACACGGCTTCCGCATCACTTGAAGACTTGTTCTCTTTTGTGGGTTTGATTGTATCATCCGTCGCCCATCCATCGTCATCGTCAAAGTCGTCTTGATATTGCCAATCCCTTGAATCAACTTCCTGAGCATCCCTTGCCAGCTCATCGAAAAAGTCTTCCTCGTCGTCGACGTAAGCCTCGTCTTCGAGCGCCTCCAAGACTTCTCTCAATCGCGGGTCCATGTCCGGCTGAAATCCAGAGATAGCATCAGGAATGTCTTGCTGGTCCTGGTAGGTCGATGGCTTCACAAACTCGCTCGGCGCCATATCCTCTCCAAACAAGTCCGCTGCGCTGGAACTGGCAGTCGATGACATGCTCATGTCGGCCTCACTGCGCCCATCGCCCATGTTCATACTCTCCAGCATTTCTTCGAGCTTCATCTTCCTTTTGCCCGTCTCTTCAGCAGTCTTGGCCGGTACGAAGGTGGCGTTGCTGCTGGTTCCAAGCTCCCTCAGATGTTGCATGTAATCATATTTAGAGTCATCGTAGAAGACGCCGTAGTTCGCGGCTTCACCCTCATTCTGCCTGATGCGCCCCCCGAACTCGCTCTCCAAGTCGCGCCTGGACTTGATCTTGCCATTTTGGCTAACGCTGACGGTGCTTGCTCCGCTGCTAGTGGGCGCATCCAAGTCGCCGTTGCGGTGCTTGTTTGCATTGGGCGCCTGGACTTCAGCGAAGACCATGTCAGGTGCATCGGGATCGTGGATGCGTGGGTCATTTTGGGAGCGGAAGACTAGCTGGAAGTTTTGCGCATTCTTCTTGTCACTTCGGGGCGGTTAGCGTTGGTCAAGGAGGCTGTTCGCAGAGAAAGCGAAATTCGAAATGGGCACTTACAAGACCTTTCTACGAGGAGGCATGGTGGGCGACTTCGAAACGAGAAAAGCTCAGTAATTTGTTCGAAAAGTGAGTGGGTTTCGGGTCTAGTCCGCGGTGCGGTATTGAGAAAGGTTGCTGACAAAGTGCGGCTCGAAAAAAGTGACGCATTCGCCGCTCGCCTCTCGACCCCTCTGTGCCTCCACTCAAAGACACACGACCGACTGCGGTCTTCACCACAACTCCCAAAACGCTGTCAAGACGGGGAGAAATTCAGACAAAATGGTGCTCGCAAAGTCCAAAAACTCGGTTGGGCTGGGCAACAGCCTGATGAACGACCGGTTTGGCAAAGGCAAAGGCTCAGACATGCGCCGCGGCAACTTCGACCCCAATGGAATTGCGCGCAAAGGGCAAAATGGCGAAACAGTATGCGGTCTAGTGTTCATGATCACTTTTTTCTACTAACTAGGAGCGCAGTATATTACCAACGGCAAAAAAGAAGCCTCCTGGGTCAAGATGCGCAGTGTCACCGAGCAGGCCGCTCTCGACGAATTCCTTTCGACCGCCGAACTTGCAGGCACTGATTTCACAGCCGAGAAATTGAACAACGTCAAGATTATCCACAAAGACCAAAAGAATCCGTATCTGCTTTCTGCTTCGGAGGAGCGTGCAGCAGTTCGTAAGCACGACGCGCACAAGAAGAATCTGACTGTGCCACGTCGCCCCGCGTGGAATGAGCACACAACCCCTCAAGAGTTGGATAATCGGGAGAGAGAAAGCCTCTTACAATGGAGGAGAGGCCTTGCTGAGCTGCAGGAGACCAACGACCTGCTGTTGACTCCGTTTGAGCGCAACATTGAAGTTTGGCGACAACTGTGGCGTGTCATTGAGCGATCAGACCTCGTTGTGCAGATTGTGGATGCGCGAAACCCGCTGCTTTTCAGATCCGACGACTTGGAGCGATACGTCAAAGAGGTGGACAAGAAGAAAAACAATCTTCTTCTGGTGAACAAGGCCGATATGATGACCCTAGAACAACGAAAAATCTGGGCAAATTATTTCACGGAACGCGGCATCAACTTCAGGTTTTTCTCCGCTGCGCTAGCGAAGGAGTTGAACGAAGCCGAGGACCTGGATGAGTCGGAAGAGGAGGAGATCAAGGCTGCTGAAGATAAAGACAAGGAGGAGGTCCAACAAGAAGATGACAAGCTTGCGCAAGAAGCCAAGAAGATTGAACTTGAAGACAAAGAGGACGCAGAAAGGCAATGGGTCGACGAGGAGAAGGTCGGCCAAGAGGAGAGTGATCCTCTATCAAACTCCGAGGCTGTACGGATCTTGACTACCGATGAGCTTGAAGCTCTTTTCCTCGAACACTCGCCTGAAATCGATACTGGCCCCGACAGCAAGCCGCGAAAGGTGCAGATTGGTCTTGTTGGTTACCCCAACGTCGGAAAGTCATCCACCATCAACGCGTTGATTGGCGCGAAGAAGGTGTCTGTGTCGTCCACCCCTGGTAAAACCAAGCACTTCCAGACCATCCACCTCAGCGACAAGGTTATCCTTTGCGATTGCCCTGGTCTCGTGTTCCCCAACTTTGCGACCACCAAGGCCGAACTGGTTTGCTCTGGCGTTCTGCCCATCGATCAGCTGCGTGAGTTCACAGGGCCTGCCGGTCTCGTCGCAAAGCGCATTCCGCACGCCTTTCTGGAGGCTATCTACGGCACGAAGATCAACATCCGCCCAACAGAAGAGGGTGGCACGGGCATTCCCACGGCTTCAGAGCTGCTTGCGGCTTATGCTCGCGCCCGTGGATTCTCCACTTCGGGTAGCAAAGGCCAGCCTGATGAGTCTAGAGCAGCCCGGTATATCTTGAAAGACTACGTTAACGGTAAGCTTTTGTACTGCCATCCCCCGCCGGTAGATCCGCCAATCGACGGGCGCCAGTTCAACCGCGAGCTCTACGACGAGGCGCATCTGCCTGAGAAGCGGCGGGCCGCTTTGGCGATGCGGGAGGAGGCTGGCGTGACCGGCGAGTCTCTTGATGATGTCTCTTTGATGGACGATCCAGACGTGGTCCCGCTGGGAAAAAACGTTGCGCAAGGAGCAAAGACCAAGGCCATGGACAACAAGTTCTTTGCGCCTTCGGGAAACTCTGGTCACATCACGAGGCCGTTTCATGAAAAGTACAGCGAGCAGGGTCAGGCTGCTGGCAGAATCCTGAATGGAAGAAAGGAAAGGGTCATGGCGGCGTTGGAGAGGAATGTTGACCCGTCCGAATTGAGGACAGACGGCAAAAAGCACTTCAAAGGCAACCGCAGACAAAAGGTTAGGAACCGGGGTGGCGGCTACGACATGCCCTAATGGGCTTTAGAGATGATGTGGCTTTTGGTAACGGCGTGGTCGATGATCTCTGCACTTGCGGCGTTGGGAGGAATGACTCCGGAAGTGGGATATAGATGTTTGGCTCAGGGCAAGACTTGATTGCCTAAACGGGAATGCTATTGTCATTTTCTCTGGCTCACAAATAACCTCTCCTCCCTGGACGTGCTGTTGATGAGTGAAGCCGTAGCTTTGGGGGGCGATGCAGTAGCCTGACAAAATTTACGATGAGTATCCAAGGTGTCGTGATAGTGGTGTCAGATTTGGAGCAATCGCCGGCAGGGCGCAGCCAGCCTCGGTACTTTCCCCGCAAAAACGGCCAACGCCTCGGTGGAGCAAAGCGGGCAAAGAAGCTCGCTAATCCCGTCCAGCCGCATAGCCATACAACTACAATGGATCCCCAAACACATCGTCCGAGGGTCTTTTCGTCCTCAACCAACCTTATAATTCCCGATTGTCTGGACTACATACCACCGTCGCCGCTGCCATCATGTCGTCGCAGGAATTGGTCGTCAATAGCGAAAAGGGATACGTGCCCGCCTCGGAACGCATTCCACCCATCGCGCTTCCGTACGTCAGTGAGCGTGCTAAGAAGACATTGGACATAGTAGGCGGCCCCCAAACTCCTCAGCACTTCAAGATTCGCTCACACAAGCGCCTCGATAGGTCGAGCGATTCGTTGAAGAAGAATGTATCCCGGCCGACCCGATCTTCATGCAACAGCTGGGCGAAGGCGTGAAAGCACGCTTCTCGGCACACCCGCCCATCCTCGAGGAGCTCAAGGCAAAGGCGCAACAGCTGGGACTGTGGAACATGTTTCTGCCCAAGGGTCACTTCAAGGAAGGCGCGGGCTTCTCCAACCTCGAGTACGGCCTCATGGCCGAGTACTTGGGAAAGTCGCGGATTGCGTCGGAGGCGTGCAACTGCTCGGCACCTGATACCGGAAATATGGAAGTCCTGGCGAAGTACGGGACGGAGGCGCAGAAGCGCCACTGGCTAGACCCGCTGCTGCGTGGAGAGATTCGCTCGGCGTTCTTGATGACGGAGCCTCAGGTTGCGAGCAGCGACGCTACGAATATTGAGATGAGCATTGTTCGTCAGGGAGATGAATGGATATTGAATGGACAGGTTGGTTCCTCCGGTTGCTTGGGTTGGCCCTTGATTTTTCTGCTGCTACTCCGGAATTCGTACATTGACCCCCTACTTTGGATGAACCACAGGTCACTAACAACTGTATGCAATAGAAATGGTGGTCTTCCGGCGCCGGTGACCCCCGCTGCCAAATCTATATTGTCATGGGTAAATCGGATCCAACCAACGCGTCCGTCTACGCCCAACAATCCGTCGTCCTCGTGCCGGCCAACACGCCAGGCATAACCATCCACCGCATGCTCTCAGTTATGGGCTACGACGATGCACCGCACGGCCATGGACACATCAGCTTCGAAAACGTGCGCGTCCCCGCTGCCAACATCGTCCTTGGCCCGGGCCGCGGCTTCGAGGTGATCCAGGGACGACTGGGCCCCGGCCGCATCCACCACGCCATGCGCAGCATTGGCGCCGCCGAGCGCGCACTCGAGTGGTTCCTCGCTCGCATGAATGACCCCCGCAAGAAGCCGTTTGGCCAGCTTCTCAGCGCCCACGGCATCATGCTCGACCGCGTGGCGCGCTCGCGCATCGACATTGACGCCGCCCGCCTCTCCGTCCTCAACGCCGCCGTCAAGATGGACCTCGTGGGTGCCAAGAGCGCGCTCAAGGAGATTGCCGAGGTCAAGGTGCTGGTGCCGGCGACGGCGCTGCGCGTCATCGACGCTGCGATTCAGGCGTACGGTGGTGCTGGTGTCAGCCAGGAGACTCCGCTTGCGTATATGTATGCCCTCGGCCGCACGATGCGCATTGTCGATGGTCCGGACGAAGTGCACTGTCTCCAGCTGGGACGCAATGAGAACAAGCGCGGCGCGGCGCTGAAAGCTAGAATTGAGGCGCAGCTGAAAAAGACGGAAAGCCTTTTTGAGGCGAAAGGTCTGAAGAAGATCGATCCGCTTTCGCTGGAGCGTTCGACTGGCAGGGCGAAATTGTAGGGTGGGATGGGCTTACACGCAGCCAGGAGAGACGCGAAAGATGCAAAAACCAGATTGAAAGTGGTTTGAGATTTGTCCTGTCCAGTTCGGTCGGGGGTATACAGCAGAAATACAATAACCAGATGTGTAGACGACATGACCACGTCCCAAGGGACTCGAAACCTATGCTTCCGTCCATTCTTTCCCGTCCAAGCCTGCCAGCCTGTGCCGTACCGACGCCAGAATGTCAAACAACGCATCAATCCACATTTTCGAATTTGCACATTTTCAACCTCATGCAAGCCATCGGACATACGTGATCAACACTGCCGCTGCACTTTCCACACGTCGATGCCACGACGTCCTACGACACGCGCGAGCGTAGGTCCGATACCATCGTCGCCAAAATCCATGTCGTCCAGGTTGATGTGCTTGCCGTAAGACCAGACCTGCTCGAGATGGAACGGGGCGTCTTCGCCAAGGTCGCCATGGAAGTTGTCCAGGAACGTCGCACTGTGGGGAGCGACGAGCAAAGTGGTATTGAAGTTGGAAGCTTGTTGGTTGCGGGACGTACACGCAGTACCATCGGCGACGCGAGCAACCATATCCGTAGGCGGCGTCCCCATAAGATCGATGGTGTGAACGACGGCGCTGCGGCCATTGAGCAGCCACACAGGAGGACTGTATGTCTTCCACCAGTAAACGCGCGCGAGTCCTGAATCTGCATTGCGCGCGATCCACATTTGCGCGGGCACGATGCCGCCCTGGTGGTAGACGCCCATCAAGACGCCCATGGCAGCATTGAAGGCGATCCAGGTTGCGAGCCAGGCGCGCCAGAGGCGCTTGCTTGCAATGGGATCTGGCAGTCGGATGGAGGTCAGGAGAAGTGGGATCGTGGGGAGCAGGAAGCGCGCTTCTTGGTGTGGGAAGACGGAGAGCAGCGTGATGCCCGTGACGGCGGCGGCGGTGCGCAGGTTTCTGCGGAAGGAGAGGAAGATGAGCGGGTAGGTGGGTCCGAGAAGCTGCGGCAGGTTGGCGAGTAGGTGCTGATAGTAAGGGTGTAGGCCATGCTTGGCAAGGTTGGAGGCGGACGAGTTGTAGAGGAGGTTGTTGAGGGGCGTGATGACGGGGCGGAGGACCAAGTCGGAGAGCGTCAGTTCGCCTTTGGCATAGAAGGACGTGTCAAATGCAACGGCCGCCATGGCAGTCAGGGCCGCCGAGAGGAGTAGGATGATGAGCGAGAGCGGTTTGCGCTGGAAGTGTGGGAGCAGCTGAAGCGCAGGAACAACAAGGTAGGCCGGGAAGGTGATGCGATTGAATACCCCAACGACGGCGAGGAAGCCGAGCACGGCGGATGCCGCGAGACTGGAGTGCTTCTTGTCGCGCTCGATTCCCTGAATAAGAACCATGCACCAAATGAGGGCCAGAGTCTCGAGCGAGTTGGAAAAGGTGTGTGTTTGCAAGGTCCACGTCACGTACGAAGAGGCGACCAGCATGCGGGCGACTTCGCGCTGCAGCGGAGAGCGGACGAGCTCAAAGAGGGCCCAATCTTCAAGGACCATGCTCAGGGTGAACATGAGGAAGCGCAGCGTCCAGTATACGACGTGTGGAGGGACGGTGCCTTGGGCGAAGCCGTCCCAGATGCCGCGCAAAGTGAACATGGGAATACCATAGCAAATCCATAGTGGGAAAGAGCTGCGGACGGGGTGCTCGACCGTGAACTCCCAGGTAAGATGGACTGGATAGCCAAACACTCGTCCTGTCGCAGCGTCAGTGGCATGGACCGGCGCAGCCCAACGAGGAGCAACTACCTGCTATGACCTCAGGGCCCTGGAAGTTTTCATCGGGATGGAGGTAGCTCGGCGACAGGGCAAAATACAGGCGCACCAGCAGCAAGAAGAGGTAAACCCTGCGCCACATAGCTTGGGGTTAGGGACTGGTTTGCAGCGGCATGGTGCAGAGGAGAGGTGTTTTGTTGTCGCTGTGCGACTGAGTTGGATCAAGGGGAGGCAGGCGATAGGTTGGGAGATGATTACACATGACGTGAGTAGACTTTGCGACTGACATGCAGCGACGGCATTTTTGGTTGCAGCAGCCGCGCTATAGTGCTGGAGGCTGGCTGGACCTGGTGGACCTGGTGGACCTGGACGCGTGCCTGGCAGCTCGTCCGCCGTTGGCGCAATCCGCTGTCGAGATGGGGGTGAGGGCACATCACGTGGGCCCCAACCTTATGACCACCACCAAGACCGACCGAGTGCCAACCGACAGAATGCGTCCACGAGCTTTTAGAAATGTGCGGATACTAGCACCTCATCCTGCTGTTTGCTTGGGCTCACGACTCTGCGCGTTGCTGCACGGGAAAGGGCTCCTCCTCGAAAGCACGCCACGGGCTTTGTTTCGTTGAACCGCACAACCTCGTCTTGAGAAACAAGTGAAGCACCTCTCCCTTGGAACGGGAATATCCCACACACCGTGATGCTGCCCAGATAGTCTTGTCTAGGCGTCGTTGTTGCCCCTTGAGGCGCTGACTGCCGAACCAACACCCGTGCCTACCCTCTGCCTGGTGTCGAGTACGCCTGGCTGCGCAAAAGCACCCATAACTACATACCGCGTCTTCCACTTCCGCCCCCCAACCTACACTCTGCTTGGAGTCACTCTCCAAACCCCCGAGGTCGCTTTGTCTTACTATCGCGGCTCATTCGCGTCAGCAGAAGCTTCGGTCCGCATATCCACCCGCGCGTATCGCAGCTCTTCGCGATCTGACCCACGGCTCCTGCTAGCTCCGACCCCAAGCACCTCAAAGTCCATCCGCCGCCCCATCGACCACGCTGCAACTCCCCCCCCCCTCAACCACCAACACCCAAACCTTCGACATATTCACCCACCGGACTCCCTCCATCATGTCGGGCAAGATCACTCTCACCACTTCCGATGGAGTCGACATCGAAGTCGGTACGTGCCGCTCCCCGCTTACGCCCGCCAGCCCGCCCTCACTTTCGTCATCGCTCTTAACTGATTCTCCGCAGAGCGCCAGGTCGCCGAGCGCTCCATCCTGATCAAGAACCTTCTCGAGGACTTGGGCGCTGAGTCTGGCGAGCCCATTCCCATCCCCAACGTACGTTTCCCGTCATCACCCCACAACCACATGGTTAACACCTCGAAAGGTCAACGAGCAAGTTATGCGCAAGGTTCTCGAGTGGTGCGAGCAGCACAAGAAGGACCCGCCGGCCTCAGCCGATGACGACTCCGACTCGCGCAAGAAGTCCACGGACATCGATGAGTGGGACCAGAAGTTTATGCAGGTCGACCAGGAGATGTTGTTTGAGATCATCCTCGTAAGCCCACCAAGGTGCGCGTCATGATCGAAGGTTAATTTGCTCGCAGGCTGCCAACTACTTGGATATCAAGGCGCTGCTGGATGTTGGATGCAAGACCGTCGCCAACATGATCAAGGGCAAGTCGCCCGAAGAGATTCGCAAGACGTTCAACATCCAAAACGACTTTACTCCCGAGGAGGAAGACCAGATTCGCCGTGAGAACGAGTGGGCTGAGGAGTGAGTCATCAATAGGCCCCCTACCAAGTTTCCAATACTGACGGATCGATAGCCGCTAAGTCCTCATACCATTTTCTCCCTCCTCGTGAGCGAACAAGAGGTCTAAAATGACGTTAGGCTTGTTCGTTGCCCCTTCGTGGAAGACCGGTATGATGCTGCCGCCTTCTTACTCAAAGTCCGAATGATTATGCGGGATGGTTTTCTCTTGACAATGGAAGCCCAGCTAGATTGCAGGGATCCTATCTATGGTCGGGTGACTGGTGTTTCGGTGTATCTTGGCCCAGGGTTGACTTGATGGGTTTCTACCATACCTGGGCGGCTGCTTGCTTGCTTCTCTGCTCGGCCCAGTCCAAATCGGCATGCCTCTGTTCTGCTCCCACCGTCGTCTGACCACTCATCATCCTTCTCTTAGTAGTGACAAAAAAAAAAGAACCAGCACTCAGCTGGCATCTACCGGTATGCCAGAGGGCCTTGCGGCGGCAGTCAGTTTTTTAATTTCTCCTTTTCTCTTCCTTTTCAGGTATTACATGGCCGTAGGATAGAGTTTGGGAATGCAATCATGAGCACCATGATTTCTTTTTTGAAACATATCCAGAATTCGAGTGATATCATTTGTGACGGGCGCGAGCTCGGGTGTATGACGCTTGCGAGCTCGCGCACGTCGCTGACGGTGGATTATGTTGGCAAATGCTTGTATATTGCTCGAGTGGTATCTATTCTTCTATTCATGCATGTACAAATGCACCTTGAGTGTATGCCGAATTTCCCAAGTCTCTCTCTCTGTCTCTCTTCAACAAGCATGCTCTCAAGTCTTTCTTCGTGTTTCGCTTTCCGTGAAATTGCTTGGCCGCTCGCACGCATCACTTGGCTCCTCGCACGCGTCACTTCTTTCCAACCGCGGTGCCGCCCAAACCCCGTTTACTGGCTCTATTCCGTTGGCTAATGCGGCAACACAGCTTGCATTCACGAGCCAAACTTCAAAGGATGGGAGACGGCCGACTTGCAGTAGTACAGGTGGGTTTTTGGGGTCATAGCTTGCATGCTCATTATCATTACTGTTCGCTACACGCGCCTACAACGCACCACCCAGAATCCGCACGATCGCCATGGCCAGCCTGACGTGCAAGCCGACGCGCCTCTCCGCCTTGGCGAACTCGTCCCAGCCCACCTGTTTTGCGTGCTTCCTCAACAGCGATTCTTCCTCTCCCAAATTTTGCTGCAAAGAGGGTGACGACGTAATGACTAGCACGTTGGCTTCAAGATCGAGTCCGTGGCTGCGCGCCGTGTAGTTCGAGGAACCAACAAGCGTTATCTGTGGCGCCGCGGGCTGCTGAGAGGGCCGCGGCGACACCCATAGCCCCTTGGCGTGGTATGTCCAACCCCCCGGCTCGCCCACGGTGCCGTGCTGCCATTCCAGGAGCTTCACGCTCTCCTTCAGGCCTGCCTTATCGACCGCGCGCAAGAAGACCTTGGCGAGGTGCGTGTACGCGGGCGGCAGCATGCCGCTGACGCCCTTGGAGCCGTAGAAGCCGTTGGCGCGCGGCGAGGCGGCGATGACGGTCCCTTGCGCTGGGTTGGTGCGCAGGAGGAGCGAGCGGATGCTGGGTGTTATGTTGAAGTAGCCGGCGGTGAAGGTCCAGGTACTCTTGTGGTATGACGGTTTGGTCAGAAGGGTTAGGAGGGAGACGAGGGCAGGGAGTTCGGTCGATGTGTCGGAAGAGGGTGGAAGGATGGGTGTGAACTGGAGGAGGGGATAAACAAATGTTGTCGATTTTGTTTCCGCTGATGATGAGGAAGACGGGGGAGATGCGAAAGACGAGGGCGCAGCAGGCGCAGAGGGTCGGATCAGCGGCGCCAGGAGGGAGGAGGCGGCGCGCTTGAAGGCGTGTCGGTCGGTCAGGGGAGAAGGGCTCGGATTACTGGCTGGCCAGGCCATCGTGTAGCCGGCAGGTTCCTCAGACGGGAGAATCTGATACGAAAGAGAGCAGATGGCGGAGTGGATGCGGGAAAAGTAGTCGGCAATGGCAGCAGAGCGGAAGACATGATAGCGGTCCTGACGATTGGTAAAGTAATCGTTGGAGAGGTTGGCGCTATTATCGTCAGCGATCGGTGTCTTTTCGAGATGGGATATAGCTCAAAGGGTACGGCACTCACCCCGACATAATCAGCTCATCGTCAACCCCATAGAGCTTCATGTGCTGCAGCCCCCAGCCCTCGTTGATGCGCTTGGGGATAAGCTTCTTGCGCAGGCCGTGAAGGTTGGGCGTGTGGAACATGCGAACCTCTACACGGCCTTCCCCGAACTCGGTGATTAGAGGCGCCAGCAGAGACGCGCACGTGGGATTGGGATTCTCTCGTGTGCCGCGCAGAGCGTCGGTAAGAAAGGATACTTTGAGTTCTGGGTTGCGTTGGAGGGCATCTCGTATCACTGATATCTAGGTCTTGTCAGGGGGTGTACTGTACGATCAAGGGGGTTTTACTGTTTAGCACATACCAGCTCATGTTCGGTCTTACCGATGTAAAGTGTAGAAAGGTAGATTCTCCGCTTGGCTGTGGAGATTTTGGTCTACTCCAAAGGTCAGACCGGCCGAAGTTGTTCAAGCAATTTGTGGTTCAGAGATGTGCCTTGGTTCCATGTTTGCAAATGCGAAGAAGAAAGACGAAGAAAAATCCTGACCTTGAGCGTTTCATAGAACTCAGACGGAGTTTTGAGAATCTCAATCTGATCCGGCTGCACTTCAAACCTGGGGGAAATCTTGTCAAGCTCACTGGTCAAGCTCCCCAGTAGCGAGGCACCCGACTGAGTCGGGGCAGGCGGGCTGCCAGCAGACGCAGAACTTGAAGAACATCTTTTAGCAGCTTGGGCGCCAGAAGCTGCACGTTTCAGCGGACGAGCGAGAGAGCGGAGGCATGCACACGTCACGATGCCCCTGGCAAACATTTTCATGTGCAAAAGACGTCAGGTCGCGTGCGGCTGGGCGCAACGCAACTCCAGTGTGGTCTAAGTCGAGTTGTTGTTCGAGGGCGGAAAGATTGGCGGAATTGCACTCGGAGCGAGAGCGGGGGCAACCCAGACCTTTCCGCTCGCTGTCCGCCAAGCCGTCCGCATCTCCAACCCACCACCACTACGGTATATCGCCGGAATCGTCCATTGCTCCCTTCAACCATCCAACATGTCTACTATTCTGCGCACGCTGCGCAACCTGCGACGAGTTGGCTTCAAGGTCAGAGCCTCCCAATCGCTGTCCCGACATGATCGCTGACTACTTTTTAGGATGCCGCCCACCAGATGCAGGTACGCCTCCCACTGTTGCTTACGGACGCTATTGAAATGTCGAAACTGACGGCACATGCCCTGGATCTCAGTACATCGGTCCGTCCGTCAAACGTCAAGCATCGAGCTACAAAATGCTGATTTCGAGACAGGCGATACTAAGGCCGGCACTCTGATTGGGATGGACAAGTACGGCAACAAGTACTTTGAGAACTTAGAGGAGGAGTTGCCTCGTTAGTGAACTGCTCCAACCTCTGCAGGGCAAGCCATTGACGCAAGATCTAGTGAGGACGCGCTGGGTGGACTACAAAGAGAAGGAATATGATCCGTAAGGACGCAAGCTCCTGAGCAAGCTTGACATGACACTGACAGTGGGCAGGTCACAGATTGAGCCAGGCTGGTAAATTGAAATTCTTGAATGCTTCTCTGGCCATAGTTAACGTTAGGCAGGCACGCCTGGATGTCCTACATGGTCGACAAGCCGCCTAGTGCGGACCCCATTCTCCAGAGGCAAGTTCGCGAGTGGGAGCCCAAGACGCACAGACCTGTCCTCTCTCTGGGCCGTTCTGCGTACAAGCCGTACAGCACGTAAGTCGGTTTCTATGGTAGTTGAATCATATAGTGACAACAGACAGAACCAAGCCTAAATACGCAGCATGGACACCAGTCGCCGCGCCACGCCATTAGAGGAAGTAGACCGGCGGGGAGTTGGTAGTTAGAGAGTAGGGTAGAGCCGGACGTGCCTAGATTCCTTGCCGCCGTTTGAAATTATCCTCTAGTGAATGCCAACATGTTGGGAACGTAGACCCGATAATGAGTCGACGATGGATATAGATACTGATGGCAATATAAGCTTGCATGCCACAACTCTGACGGCGCGAAAACAAGATCCGAGTGGTAAGAGGCGGTCGAGTAGGGCTTTGGCGGGCAGTGAACATGGATGGACATTGGCAGCTTTGACCGGGGTGTGTAATCGTGAATTTTGCGGTGGTGATTGGGCGAGATAAAGGGCTTGTAAGCTGATTTGCTGCAGGCGCGGAGTCATTGCCCGCAGCAGGCGGAGGAGGATCATGTGGTGGCCAGTATCCAGGCGACGGGGCGACAACATCGGTTCCCCGGTCGCCAGGATAGGGCTGGCCTACGCCGTGACACGACGCTGACCATGCTAATTTGAACGTCGATGAAGCCACGCCGGACGGCGGCATTGGACTGCGGAGGAGCTGCTAGTGGAGGCGGTGGTGGTGGTCGTGAGGTCTGCGAGAAGCAGAAGCGAACAATGCAACCAAAACCTTCGAGATGGGCCGTTGGTGATGCGCGCCGATCAACCTTCTCAGCCATGTTCGAGGGCGAACGAATCGCGGCAGATGGTGATATGTGGGGTCGCTGAGCTTCTCTGGCGCTCGAGAAGGCTGAGGACCGTTGGATCGAGGTCGGTGGCCGCCGCTCTCGGATCGGACATGTCCCCTACAGTCGGTGGAAGTATGTAGATAGTGGGTAGACTCTATCGCTATTAAATGTCGTGATCCTTCCCTCGGGCCCTTGTCCACTTTGACAAGCGGGCAACCCCTCGCCGGGCTCTAGGGAATCATTGCTGCCCGGTGTCTGCTTGCTGCCTGCCCACTGTACTGTCTTTTTCTGAGTTACCGTCCGTAGTCGCTCCGCTCGGTGAATAATCACTGCAGGTACTCACTCGTACCTGGATGCGTCAGACGCAGACGCAAACGCAGACGCAGACGCAGACGCAGACGCAGACGCCGCTCGACCGCACGGTATTTACGCCGTCTCTTCTGCCACTGATCCTTCCTGTCCTGCGACCCCGACAACCATCTCCTGCCGAAACACGTCCTAGGGATCCGCCCGTAATCTTGTCTCCGACTCTGATGCAAACCTGAGAGCCATCCGAAAAGCCCGTCGTCTTCATCATTTGTTCAACGTTGTGCGCCCAGCCCGCCTGCAACCTCACCCACCCCCATCATTGGCTGGCTCAACCATACGCGACCCAACGACTGCAGACCATGTTTGCCAACTGCAGAGGGCCAGTCTGGGGACAAGATGACTTTTCCCGCTGCTTCCGCAAAGAGTATGAAATCATTGCCCTGAATTGGACCCTGCACTGACTTGCCCCTCCAACAGCTACCTCGAGACACTTTTACCCCTCATAGCATGCGCCCTCTCGGTCCTCTACCTGTCTTTGCAGCTATTTCGGTCCTGGAAAAAATCAAGCAAGCCCACGCCGTATAGTTCACTCGACTCGTGGCGAAATCCACTCGCCGCCCGACATGGTGCAAGGACTGCAAATCTTCTCGAGGACGACTCCGAAACCGACGACGAATTCGACCGTAACGCCGACCTCGCTCTCGTGCCCACCGTAACCAATGACTCGGTCGTCGAAGTCGACAAGCCGCGCGGAGAGGTGCTTTTGGTCGTCGTCGAAGAGCTGGCTGTCCTCGGAGAACTGGCGATACACGTGGCGGAGTTGGTTACTGGACGGGAAAATCGAATTTCTGGCATCGCTGGCGTCGCAGTCTGGGGCTACGTCACTGCGCTGGCGTCGGCGCGACTCTTGTTCTCCAACCTGAGCAAAGTCTCGTTCCCCCATCTCTGGTACCACACGGCCTTCATCTACATATGGCAATGGCTCGTAGGGATCCTCTTATTCCGCTCGGTTCTGATCCACCCTCCATCGGTGCTTGCCCTGGACCTAGCCATCGCGAGCTTCTGCATCAATACGCTTCTGGCCGTGATTGCGCTCCTCTCACGTAAGGGCAACCGTGCCGTGGAACTGGAATATGAAGGGGGCATTCAGCCCTCCAAGGAAGCAACTGCGAGCGTGCTTTCACTGGCCACTTTCGCGTGGGTCGACGGGCTGGTTGTTCGTGGATGGAAGCGCACTCTTGAACTGACGGATGTGTGGAATCTTCCCGCCAAGGACAAGGCCGCCGCAATTCTGGCCAACTACCGGCAATTCAAAAAGACGCAGGCACTCGCGTGGCACCTTTTGCGATATTTCCGCCGCGGCTTATTGATCCAGGCCGTGTGGGCCGCATGCTCTGGCGCCTTTTTATTTGTTCCTACCATTCTCCTGAAGCTCATCCTCGAATACGTGGAGAACCCAGCCGCCACGCCCAAGAATACCGCTTGGTTCTACGTCATTCTGCTTTTCCTCTCTGGCGTCATTTCCGCCCTGGCCGACGGGCAAGCACTGTGGATTGGCCGCAAGATTTGCATCCGGATTCGCGCCATCATCATCGGCGAAATTTATGCCAAGGCGCTCAAGCGCAGAGCCGCGTCTGGCGCGGACAAAGTGCTGGGGGAGAAGCGCGACCCCGAATGGATAGAATCCAAGCGGCAAAAATTGAAGCGGATGTTGTCCCTGGGCCGGGGCAAGAGTAAGTCTGGAACCACCAAGAGCGCCAATATCACAGAGGCTCAGGTCACTTCGGGCGCCATCATCAATCTTATGGCTGTCGATTCTTTCAAAGTTGCTGAGATTTCTGCCTATCTTCATTTCCTTTGGGCAAGCACGCCGGTTCAAGTCATTGTTTCGGTAGTCCTGTTGTACCGCATCCTCGGATGGAGCTCTATCGCAGGCATTTGCACGATGGTTCTACTCTTGCCTGTCAACATGCTCATCTCAAAGAAGTTTTCCGCCATTCAAAAGCAAATCCTCGCAGCCACAGATGCCCGCATCAACACCACCAATGAAATCCTGTCAAACATTCGGATCATCAAGTACTTCGCGTGGGAAGCACGCTTCAAGGCCCAGGTTGACGAGAAGCGAGCCGTCGAGCTCCGCCACCTTCGCAGGAGATATCAATGGTGGGCTGCTGCTGCCACGGTCTGGTCTGGCGCTCCCATCATCATCACTTTCCTGTCGTTCCTGGTCTACACCATGGTAGAGAAGAAGGACCTTATACCATCTGTGGCATTCACGTCGCTTTCACTCTTTCAGCTTCTCCGCATTCCTCTTGACCAGCTCGCAGACATGGTTGCGCACGTTCAAGAGTCCAAGGTTTCCGTCGACCGCATCGAGGAATATCTCAACGAGCCTGAGACGGACAAGTACAAGCAGCTCAAAAATGAGGAGGTTGACGAGAATGGTGATCCGATTATTGGATTCGATCATGGCACATTCAGTTGGGGCACCGGCGAATCTAGCGACGGCGAGCTTGACGATTCTTTCAAACTGATGGATCTGGATTTACGATTCCACGTTGGTCATCTTAACGTCATTGTTGGCCCCACGGGATGTGGGAAGACGTCCCTGCTCATGGCTCTTCTCGGTGAGATGACTTTGCTTGGCGGAAAAGTGTCTCTGCCCGGAGGACGTTGCCGCGAAGACTTGGTCCCTGATCCTGAGACTGGTCTCATCGAAAGTGTTGCATACTGTGCTCAGCAAGCGTGGCTGATGAATGGAACTATCAAGGAAAACATCGTCTTCAACACTCCCTTTGACCCAGAGCGTTACAAGAATGTCATCATCGCTTGCTCGCTCCAGAGAGATTTGGAAATTCTCGATGCTGGTGACCAGACGCTTGTCGGCGAAAAGGGCGTCACTCTCTCTGGAGGTCAGAAGCAGCGCATTTCTCTTGCGCGTGCACTCTACAGCAAGGCGCGTCATGTACTGCTCGACGACGTGCTCAGTGCTGTCGACTCGCACACAGCTAAATGGATCTTTGACCAAGCACTGCTGGGACCCCTCATGTACAACAGGACTTGTATCCTCGTCACGCACAACGTCTCCCTCTGCCTGCCGCATTCGGAATTTGCCATTGTCCTCGAAAACGGCAAGGTTTCTGCTCAGGGAACACCTACGGATGTTATTGATTCCGGAAAGCTCAGCGAGGATCTTTCCAAGTCGAGACCCGGGTCGCGCGGACCTTCTCGCATCGCATCACGTGTGCCCTCCGATGTTGGAGGTGAGGAAGCTTTGGGAGAAAACAGCCACGCTAACGGAACGACCAACGGATCTACCAATGGAACAGTCGCCAAGGAAAAGAAGCCAGACACGCAAGAGGAAAATAAGGCAGTAGGTGGTGTCAAGATGAGCATCATTCTCATGTACCTCAAAGCCATGGGTACTTGGTGGTACTGGTTGGCTGTCTTTGCCGTCTTTGCTGCTCAGCAGGGTGCTTCAGTTTCTACCAACATCTGGATTCGCCAGTGGGCCAACGCCTACCAGGTCAGGGAAGTCGGCGTTACGGGAACTGAGAAGCACGCTGAGTACATTACCCATTTGGGTACCGCTAATGGAATCGGGTCTTGCCTGACCAGCGGAACTTGCGTCTGGCCGATTCCGTGGATCTCGCAACCTAAGCAGGAGTATGCTTTCAACGATGGACTCCAAACCTCCATGGCTTCTGAAGGAGGCAGGCCTTACGTCAATGCCGGTTACTACCTTATCGTCTATGCGTGCCTCGGTGTCTTATTTTGCATGATCACGCTCATCAGAGAGGGTGTCCTCTTTGCTGGATCTCTGTCAGCATCTCGCAGGATTCATGACCGCCTCGTACAATCGGTCATGCACGCCAAGTTCCGCTTCTTTGACTCGACTCCCCTGGGCCAGCTCATGAACCGATTTTCCAAGGATATCGAGTCCATTGATCAAGAGATCGCACCAGTTGCGATTGGCGTGGTCCACTGCCTGGCCTCCATTATTACCGTCGTCGTTCTCATTTCCGTCATCATTCCTGTCTTTTTGCTCGCGGGTGTCTTCATAACTGCCCTATTCTTCTTGATCGGCATGTTCTACATCAATTCTTCCCGCGACTTGAAGCGTCTAGAGTCAGTCCAGCGCAGCCCGCTGTACCAGCAATTTGGAGAGACCTTGTCTGGAATGACGACCATTCGCGCTTACGGCGACGAGCGTCGGTTCATTCGCGAAAATCTGGGCCGCATCAACACCCACAACAGGCCATTCATCTACCTTTGGGCCGCCAACAGATGGCTTGCGTTCCGCGTCGACGTCATTGGCTCCATGGTTTCCTTCTTTGCTGGCGTTTTCGTCATTACGAGCATCGGCAGTCTGGATGCAGGTGCGGCCGGTCTCGCTATGACCTACGCCGTTACATTTACCGACAACGTGCTCTGGTTCGTCCGCCTCTACGCCGCAAACGAGCAAAACATGAACTCGGTGGAGCGTATCAAGGAATACCTTGACGTGGATCAAGAGGCGCCGCCGGTTGTTGAGGGGAATAGGCCTCCCGCCAACTGGCCGAGTAGGGGCGCTGTCGAATTCATCGGCTACAGTACTCGCTACAGGCAAGAGTTTGACTTTGTGCTCAAGCGCATCACCTTGAAGATTCTCCCGGGAGAAAAGGTTGGCGTCGTTGGTCGGACGGGTGCTGGCAAGAGTTCACTGGCACTTGCTCTGTTCCGAGCACTTGAGGCTGAAGAGGGCAAGATTATTGTCGATGACGTCGACATCGGCTTGATTGGACTGCAGGATTTGCGGGAGAATATTGTCATGGTCCCGCAAGGTGAGGGGTCCCCCTGAAGTGCACGATGCAAGCTAACTAGCACAGATCCTACGCTCTTCAGCGGCACAATTCGTAGCAATCTTGATCCATTCGAGCTCTTCACCGACGAGGAAATCTTCACTGCCCTCCGCCGCACGCAACTCATTGGCTCTGCTAATGCGTCGACAAACACAACGCGTCCGCCGTCGCCGTCAAGCAACGGCAACAAGCTCGACATACCCAAGGGCCAGAATGGGAGCGCCGCCGTGACGCCTGCATCGAGCACGGCGGAGTTGCTCCCCGACAACAAGAACATCTTCCTCAACCTGTCATCGACGGTCGCCGAGTCTGGCACCAACTTGTCCCAAGGCCAACGCCAACTGCTTTGCCTGGCCCGCGCGCTCCTTAAAACACCCAAGGTGCTGCTCATGGATGAAGCCACTGCCTCGATCGATTACGCCACCGACGCCAAGATCCAAGAAACAATCCGCGAGATTCGCAACACGACAATCACCATTGCGCATCGTCTGCAGACCATTATCGACTACGACAAGGTCCTTGTTCTTGATCACGGCGAGGTGATTGAGTTTGGTGATCCCTGGGATCTCGTCAAGAAGAAGAAGGGTGTTTTTAGGGGCATGTGCGAGATGAGCGGCGATTTGGCGGTACTGGAAAAGGATGCGAAAAAGGCAAGTGAGGCGAGAGTTAAGGCGAAGGCAGCAGCAAGAGGGGAATAAACGAAAAGAGTTAGGCGGCGGAAGAGGTGATTGGGCTAGGTATTTGGACCGATTTGACTTGGATGGGGGCGGGCGCGATAGATGGTTAGACGATGGGTTCTGGAGGAGACGAGGGGAGAAGAGGGGAGAAGAGGGGACGAGATTCAGTGAGTAGTTGTTGTCCTTCAGCACTTCTCTGTCCATCCAGTCACGTCCGCTTTTTGTTTTTCCCCTTGTCTTGTGTTATTCCTCTTGTTAAAAAGGCCTGTTCAGTTGTGAACCCCCTATAGACGGGTACGGAGTGTGGATAGGCAGGGTGTTTCTGGTTTATTCGGTCAGTTTCCGTAAGGAGTTGAATGTGAAAAGGGGAAGCCTAGAGAGAGCGCGGGGAGAGACGGAGGGTAGCGTTTTTATCGATGTTTCCTCCGTAGGAAGTTACTTTGCTTGCCTTGGCCTTAATGTTACGGGTGATTTCTTCTTTCTCATTTCCCCTCTTGCCTCGCTCCTTCCGTTGCCCTCTTTCGGCCTACTCCGAGCCATGATGCTGCCCGACACTATGAGCTCATCAAAACATCCTTAATCACTTTAACACTACGCCGAAATGCGCCTGGAGTTGCGGGCAAGATAAATGAGGCATGATACATGGAGCAGTCCATACGAGCCTCTCGGCCAGAGATCCAAAGCGCAACAGTCTTTCTTGAGCATCGTGAGCACATGAAAGGACGGGCAAATATCCCCATTATGTTCAATTTCAGCGTCTCAAACAGGGGTGGTGCGTGGACGAGTAGCGATAATGAGAGAGAAGGGGGAAGGGGGTAAAAATAGTCTGTCCATGAGCGAAGAGAGCAGAAAGGATTCCAAAGGGGAAGGAATCAAAGCAGCCACGGCGCGTGACCGCCGTGCCATATGTATTGTGCCATGTGTCTCTGCGGCCCAAACCACAAGGGGAAGGGATGGAAAAGGCACCAAACTCCCTCGCTTGTCAACAGAGTTTGACTGGGTCTTCAGAAGCAGCTGTCCGGTCGCTCGGTGGCGGCAACTGTGTGGACGGGTGGGCTTATTTCCGCAGTTCGCCATCGGTCGACTTGGGAGCAAGGCAACGTACGAATGGAGGATCATGGAGTTGCTACAATAATTGTCAGCGTCGTTGCCGGATATTTGTTGTCCTCAAAAGATTGCACGATACGACAGCGACTCAAGCTCTCCCGGGCATTCTATCTGCTAGCAGCAGCAGCTCAGCTGGCCCAGCTCACTCGCGTGTCCAACAACCAGCAATGGGCTCTACAGTACGTCTTGTTGGAATCTAAAACCAGGCAGACAGCGACATCAATCGGATTGCGTCGTCAGCGGCGAAAAAAAAAAAAAAAAAAGCGGCCGGGAGCAGCATGATTTTGGAACGATGATGCTGACCGCGGTTGTCTACGTGAAGGCTTCTCTTTCAGTTTCGATCTGCAGCTAGTGGTCCAAAGCCCTGTTTTGATCGAAATGGTAGGAATAATGTCCACACAGTGTGTCAAGAGTTTTCCTGGACTTTCGAGGTTGCATCAAGATCAGGGATGCACAGACCAGCAGCGGTAGAAAAAAGGAAGGGGTTTGCTTACATAGGTAAAGAGGGGGGGGGAGGAACAGGCACATGTTAGCTGTCGAACTAAGGCTACTCAACGAGCGCGTGAGTTGTCAGCATGTGCTCTGGTAGACAAGTATAAGAACACGGCCTTCCATACCTCACCTTGTAGCCTTCCATACCTCACCTTGTGTCTTTACATGACACCTTGAGGTAGCAAAAGTGTTCATACTCAACACACCGAGGGCAAAGATGGTCTTCTGTCCCTCGGACGACGTGGCTTACACATACCTGTCGTTTCCCGTATCTTGGCCAGCCGAGTCGATGATGAGACACCAAAAGTCGAGAGTCGGTGGCATGAAGTAATGCTTGAGGACAGGAAGATGTCTCGATGACGAGTCTCGTTACTTTGACGACTCGATGAGTACTGGCCGGTGCGGAATCGACCATGCGAGCTCAGGCTCAAAGCCAGACAGTCCTTTGGGGTCAATGAGCCATTTTCTTTGCTATGTTCTTGATACGAGGGGTATCAGAGCATTTGCTCCAGGAAAAGTCCAGGGGGGGGTGGGAGGTTTTTATGCCTCTTGGCCTTCGATCGTTGACACCCAAAAGCCACGAAAGAAGGCGCATGATCAGGAGTCTGCGAAGAAGTAGCATGTTCCTAGGCAGCGAACAGTATAAAACCAGTTCGACCCGTCGACAATCCTTCCAGACTAACGCCCCTGTTCGTTGCGCGCTGACCATCGGGAATGAGCTCGAGTGTCCTGTTCTTTCTTTTCAAGGATGAATCGCGAGCGCTTGTAGATCGCGGCTTCTTTCTTGTGTATCGTTTCCGCCGTTTGGTATCGCAGGTATAAGACCCTTTTCTTCGTCCACTCGACCCAATCTAAATAATCAGCGGCCTTGGGGACATGTTTTACCTGGAAACCTAACAGAATGTTTTGTTTTGGGGGGCGACAAACACATCCAGGACAAACTCACTTGAGTAAGACACTAATTCCTTCTTCACGCCCCTTTGATGCTTGCCATACCGTATTTCTTGCTTGATTCCTCCCCCCGCCAAAAATCCTCCCTGTCTCCAAGTCCACGCACTATTCTTTTTGCATGTTTGACCCTCATTCTCAGAGAGTGTTGGGCATGGCTTTGGCTGCCATAGTCCTCGGTTCTCGCAAACCACAAATGACTGCAAAATTTTCTGTGTTTGAGACTCAGGGTCGTCCTTGCAATTGAGACTGTTCCATCGCCAAGCATCTCTTCCCATTGTACGTCAGTGAGTAGAAATAAAGTGCTCTCCATCCTGAAGCCACCCAAAAACCAAAATCACAACGCAAGCACTCAAGATTCTTCAAAGTCTAATGTTTAATCATACCACTGAAAGTCTAAGCATACTCCAACCATGGGCAGGGCGAAAAGCTCAATTGGAAAAGGCCTCGCCCGAACGTAGCCTGCTTTCCTTGACTCCGAGTCCGGCAAGGTAGATCAATTGAGTCGAAACCGATGGAACCTTGGAGCCGGGACTCGCCCTCCCAAAACCACCCAAGTCAAGAGGAAGAAAGGAGAAAAACGCAAAAAAACCAGAAAGGAAAACGCAGAGGGGGTATCTTTTACAAAATCAGTGCTGCCACTGCCATGTCGTCTTGAGTGAAGAGAGAAGAAGGGAAGAAAAAAAAAAGCCGCCTCGAAGAACCTCCATGTAAGGCTCAGAACTTTCGCGCCCATGCGGCTGATGTCGACGGTCGTGGAGGGAAAAGCGCCGCCACAATGTAGCGGAATTCTGGGAAGGAAACCTCGTGTGCGGGTCGCGATGCCGGCCAGAATGGAGGTGGTGGAAGGTTGTGCCGGCGATTGAAGGCTTAGTAGAAACCTTGTCGTCATGATTTACAGAATGAAGGGTACTACGGGCGAGGAAGTGGCTGTACAGGATTGATCTGTGCAGCAGATCCACTGTTGTTTGTGTGGTTGCGCGGGAAGGGCTGTCCCTATTTCTAGAGTTCTCCGTCCTCAGGCGCTGTTGTATCGCGTCGAGACTGCGTTTGATTTTTGTCAGCGTCATGTTCAATACCTGATGGAGCCGGGCTTTGAGATTGTGCCGAGGTCGATTCTGGCGCAGTATTCTGCTTCTGAACGGATTTCAAGAGCATTTGCTTGTAGAGTTTCCTAAATTCCTCGTAGTTTTCCTCGCCGCCAAAGGGTGCGGATCGAGCAATGTCTCGCTCGCCTTGCGGGGGCAAGGTTGCATATCGCTCTTTGTGCGTCTGCTCGGCGACGGACTGAGACTGTGGTTCGTGAGAGCGGACGCGCCTGGAAGTAGCATAATCAGAATGAGAACGTGAATATGGATTATCCGGGAAATACTGGTTGGCCAGAGCGACGTTGTCGTACCCAACACTGATAATTGGTTCCACTTGTCCAACATGAGACCGGGAAGCCGTAGTAGGTCCCTGGCCATTCACGCCGGTCATGGCGAATTGTCCTCCAGCCATGTGGTACGCAGACGAAGGACCGTACTGAGTGGCTCGAGGGGCAGGGAAAGTGCCCCATCCCCACTGTGCAGCCTGAGGCTGGATAAAAGCTTGAGGAGCCGAAGAAGCGAACATGCCAGGCTGCAGGTAATTCGGGGGAGGCTGTGTTGTAGTCGTCAGTTGCCAACGGTTATTACTGACCAGCTGTTGACGACGTCGAGATTCTTCAAGAATCGCCTCTTGATGTGCGCGCCTTGACTGCTCTGCGAGCTTTGCCTGTTCCTCAACCTCACGCCTCCTGCCAAAGGTCGCCGAATCAACGGCGCGAACACCTCCGTTCTTTTTCATCATGGACTCGACTTCCTTCATTTCTTCGAGGTCAAGATCTCCCTCCTTATCTTCCGCCATCAAAGTTTCCGTGGTGGTTATGGCTCGGATTCCCACATCCTTGCCCCTGTCCATCTCGTCCAGGAGTTTATCCAAAATCTTTGGATCTTTACCACGATTTTCGGAGACGTTCTGCTGTTCGACTGGCTCAGGAGGAAAGAGGTAGTCTCTGGCCTTTTCAGCATGCCTCTCAGGCTTCTTAGCGTCGACAACTCTGGAAGCAAGCTGGGCCTTGAACAAGGCCTTGTTCCAGACTTTGGGCTCAAAAGTACCTCCAGTACACAATCGATAAACGTAAACCTCCTTTTGTTGACCGATTCGGTACGTTCTGCCAATTGCCTGCTCTTCATGCTGGGGATTGAATCCGTAGTCAAAGAGGACGACCCGATTCGCCGCGCAAATGTTGAATCCGAGTCCGCCTGCCTTAGTGGACATGAGGAACGCGTCGTAAGCTCCTGTGTTGAAGTCATTCAGCAGTTTTGGGCGCTCCGATATTTTCGTGTTGCCATCTAAACGCAGACAGCGGAACTTATGGTCTGAGGCTAGTGATTTCTGTAAATAGTCGAGCGTTGGAATACTCTGCGTGAACACGATGACCTTGTCGCCAGCAGTTTTGGCATGCTCAATGATGTTTACCAGAATGTCAGTCTTGTAAGACCACACAGAGGACTCGACATGAGGGACCTGGCTGAACAGCTCCTCTACGCTGGCGACGAGGGCTGGCGATAGATTTGCGATCTGCGTTCCAGTCTCTTCTTCGACCTCGGCATCTTCCTCAATGGGGGGCTTCTTTACCCTCCGCTTTGGTGCATCTGATCCCTCTGCCCTATCTTTCACCCTCTTCAAAAAAGCAAGCGGATGGTTGCAGAGGACAGTCAAGAGGTGGACCCATTGCCACATTGTCGCATTCATGACGGCATCTTTATCTGTATCCGGTAGCATGTGAGAAACATACAACTTGTACGCTTTTTCTTGCAAGTACGAGAGCGGTATGGTGATGAGAAACTCGACCTTGGATTTGAGCTCATCCTTCAGCACGGTGATGTCGGCACGATTGACTTTGGGTTCGATCTCGCGCTTAAGGACGGCCAGGCACTTCAAAGCCCGACGGTGATCATGCCTTGTACTGTCCTTGTAGAGACCCTCTTGGATAGGCTCTAAAAAGTAAGCTTTGAACTCGATGTCGCTACCGAGGTACCCAGGAGCAATCCAGTCAATCATTGACCAATACTCTGCAAGGCTATTCGCTAGTGGAGAGCCAGTCAGGGCAATTCTGTGGGGCGATGAAAACTGCTCGAACAATTGCCGAGTTTGGGAATGAGTTGCTTTGACGCGATGGGCCTCATCTGCGATGATCAGATTGGGACCTTCAAGCAGCAATTTACGAAATTCTTCGGTCAAATCTATGCTTGTTGGAGGCTTAACAAGCGTCTTGAACATCTCGTAGCCCAAGATCATGATTCCGCCGCTTTTGTGCCAAGCCTGAATTGAATGCATACGCTGGATCGGAGTACGCTTGTCGGACTGTATGCTACGGATCTCGCCAATCAAATGGGCTGTGCTAGGTGGGATCCATTGACGAAGCTCATTCTTCCAATTGGCGACAAGAGACGCTGGGCAAATGATTAGGTATCGGGCGGCCTGGATGGAGTCAGGAATCTGACACGAGATTCTAGGGTCTTTTGACTTTGCAGCCTCGGTGAGAGCAACCAGAAATGTGATTCTACTTGATGTTAGAAGACGGTCAACAGTCAATAAACAAGTCTTACGCTTGCATGGTCTTGCCTAGCCCCATGGTGTGAGCTAGCAAGCACCCCTGCTCTGCCTCAATGACCTCGCGCCAAATAAACCGGACACCACTGATTTGATGAGGTTTGATCCTCGAGGCGATGTGGGGATGAACGAAGATGTAGCCTTCGCCTTCATTCTTGCTAATGTTGATGACCACGCGATTGGTCGCGTCTGGTTGAAGTGAAGTCATACGCTCCTCGAAAAGTCGCACCTTCTCGGCCTGGACCTCTTGCCGCTCCAGAGCGATTTCGCGCATCTCTTTGCCGACAGCGCTTGTTTTGACGGCTCTTTTGCGGTTACTGGCCATGTCTCGGCGAAGGCCGGTCGGAGCTGAAGAAATAACGGTACAGAGGAACTTCCAGAAGGTCTTAAGTGGTTTCTCGTCCACCGGAGAGGGCACCTCTTTTACAACCTCGGAGACATCTGCGTCCCAGAAGCTGGCACGGGCCTTGAGCCAGCAAACGTAAAGCTTCACATAGTCCTTCGAGATGGCAGCCCTCTCCTTCGAAAGTCCCCTTCTGCTGAACAAATCGATGGACAGAACTGGAGTTGTGGCAGAGGCTAGCTGTCGCCATGCGTCAAAATTGACCATGGAATCGTCATTCTTCATGTTCTCAACTCGCTCATCTTTAATCCGAGTCCGAACGATTTGAACCAGCACTCGTTTTCTATCGCTGCACTCCTCAAGCTGGGCTGTGTCCCACGTGCGGATCTCATGAGATGGAAGTTCCGCAAGAGCCTCATCTGAAAGGGAAGCAGTCTGGTTGATCGGAACACCGGGACTCGCGGCTGGAGAATTGCTACTGGAAATCGACATACGGCTGAGGTCAATGGCGTTTGAGCCCCCCATCTCAGACCTTGTTGTGTTGGCCTGGGCAGAGTCGGTCTTCACCAAGTCGACTGTGGAATGCCGGGAAAGCTCCGTGCACGAGTAGGGCTCTGCAGGGGTATCAACTACCATAGCATCGTCAGCCTCCGCCATTGAGACATCATTATCACCGATGCACAGCCCAGAGTCTCCCGCTGGCGTGTGAGGGTGGGATGAGGCGAGGCGCAGGGGATATGCTGGGTTGTGATCCGACATTCCCTCATAATCAATGAAATGGTCATCAAGGCCGTCGGAGCCTGCCTCAAGATCGGACTCAGAGTTTACAAGGTCGCCCGCGTCATCGTCGTGGCGCATCACTGGCTTCCTTTGGGTTTTTGAGACTTTAGTTCTTGTAGCCCGAGGCATCTTCGGAGGTTCAGTGGCCCTCTCCCACACAGAGATACGGAATTGTTGTTCTTGAATCTGGAACACACTTTCTTCAAGCACGGCGCACTGCTTGCGGATATCTTGTTGAGAGTGCCACGGGTCTGCCATAAGAGCATCTTTCAATTTTTCGAGACGGCGCGTAATGTGCGAGATAGTGCTCTGGGCATCAATAACCAACAGGATTCTTTCTGAACGATTCTTTGCTTTCCGCCAGATTGTTCGAGCTGTGCGCTCGCGCAAGGGAAGCTTCCTTGCCTGCCACACTTCGGCATATTCCTGGATTCTGCTTTCGATGGTGGTCAAGACAACTTCTCTGGGCAAAGGTGCATTCTTCGAGATTCCAAGGGCCACATCCTCACGACGGTCGGCTTCCATCTCGTCGAGGAGAGACGCTTCATCCTGGTCCTCGGAATCAGAGTCTCCGTAAAGTGGCAAGATGTCATCTTCTTCGCCCGTCTTGTCCAGAGCGCGCTGCTGCGAGTCAGTCTGCTGAGACTGCCTTGGTTTAATATCGATAATTGACGCGTCTTCGCGCGTGGCTTGAGCCTCGTTCCCGTTGATGGTGAAGAGAGTCACTGAGCGTGGTTGATCCGCGGGCTGGGAGCCCTCTTTGTACGGATAGATGACCACGGCCTGGCGGTGATCTCGAATAAAGCTCTCTCGCTTGGGATTGCCAGTGAAGTGAACAAAGTGGCGATACACGTATTCTGCGGCAATAGGATGCGGACTGCTCGTCTGGCTGATGCCGAAATCGTCTTCGTCTTTGAGAACCTCACCAAAACGCGCAGCACCGTAGAAAACTTGATCCGCCGTCAACTTTTTGCGGAAGTCGAACTTTGTCGCGCTGTCAGATTCTTGGGTGGCAGCACCGAGAACCAGTTTGCGCATTTTCCGGCCTTGCTTGTCGATGACGAAGGTCTCGCCAGCTCGTGCTTGAGCGGTCACAGCAGGAGATTCCATTTGAATGTCCATGCCATTAGCTTGCGACAAAGCCTTTGGAATGTTGTGCTCAGCGAGGCTCTCTCCTGGAGCCACAGGCCGCTTGCTGTCAAGCTGTTTTGAAAAACTTGTGGACCTGTCACGAAGGAAACCAATTGCCCATCTCATAGCCGCGCGCCTCGCGACCGCCTTGAGGCCAAAATCGGATTTGAGAATATGATCGTCAACGTACGTCAGGAGCGTAAAACCGTTAGTCTCATTCTCGCGCAACGCAGTCTCGAGTGATGCGGCCTCAGGAAGCGTCATATCAGGAATGGCGTCTTGCCACCATTTCGTGTCCTTACACAGAGCTTCGACCACTTGGTCGACGCTCCAACCCCAAGGGTCCGTTCCACCCAGTAGGCTCATGGTGAAGGGCTCAAAATCTCAACTTGAGAAGTGAAATTTGGGCATCAGAAAGGTGGACAAGGACTGATTGCAGAAAATTTCCAACAGAGTTAGGTTGCTGTGTGGTTTTGGAATCCGCGGATAGCAGGTGATTGAATGATGGTGAGAAGGGATTTCAGAGCGAATTTTAGAGTTCGAGACGAGAAACTCAAACGAGAGTCCTGGTAATTACTGTAAAAAGAAGAATCAACTAGCGAGGTGAGGATAGCAAAACATACACTTTGAAGCTGGAGCAGCTAATGTCGCGTACGTGCCGGCCAACCGAGTCGAGCGTGTCACGAGCTTCTGTCGCCCGACTCAGACCTGCCGGACAGGATCTAAGACGGGAATTGAGGTTCTAGTTTAGTAAATAGTAGCCGTGAGATGCTGAAGTAGACCGATTGCTCAATGTTTTTCAGCTGAAGGTGTGGAAGGGAGATGGTGTTGATGGTGGTTTACGCGCTGCTTCTAGAAGGATAGGAGCGTCAGGCGCTGCACCCATCTTCTCGCTTAATCTACGCTACTACCGTATGGGGTATAGCGCAGTGCACGCTCCTTTGGTGATAGCGGATTAGCAATCCGCCGGCCGGTTGTTGCAAAGATTCCAGCTTCATCTCTTTTCTCTCTCACAGCCTCCTCCAGCTCTTGCAAGAAGTATTACATCACATTTGGGAAATCGCCCCTGACCATGCCGAAACCCCTTTACTCCGGCTATCCGCCTAGGCTTTCGGATGAGCAGGCGCAGTTCCTGCTCAGCAACCTCAAGGATTGGTCCATTGCCAATGGCCTAGCAGTAAGGCCTGCTCCGTCCTTTGTTGCATCATCCCTGGACCCGGGCGGCGTGCTTGCAACAACGGCGCCTGTGACACTCTTCCCAAGCTTGTTTCCCCGGTATTGCTACCAGGAAGGATTAGCGATACAAAAGTCCTACAACGAGCTCTATTCGGCCATATCCAGGGACGAAGACTGGCTGCGGGAAATCGTGGAAGAGTGCGTGGCTTCAAACTTATGCTCCTGACCTCTCTGCTTCAGTCCTGTCTCATCAAGGGAAACGCTGCTTTGCCAGGCCAGTTATCTCGTTGTGCCCACGCGCGCGTTTGTCCTGGTGTGCCAAAGGCTGGCTGCTTGCACCTTTCCCGGCACGGATCAGCAGGCCTCAGATATCGTCTCTGCTGACACGCATTGTAGACTTGCAGGAGTTGATGAATTTGTCGCCAAGCTGTGGAAGGTGCACCTTGAAGTTAAGGAAGAAGGATTTGTCCAAGTACGTCGAGAGTGTTGAAATTGTCCACAGATATTGACGTATCACAGGACATCACTCTTGGTCTTTTCCGCTCGGATTACATGCTGCATTCGGACCCAGAAGACGTCAAAGCCAAGCCCGAAATCAAGCAAGTTGAATTCAACACCATTGCCTCTTCTTTCGGAGGACTTTCGTCGCGAGTCTCTCAGCTGCACAAGCATCTTCTTTCCATCGAGGCATATCCAGCGGATACATCTCCAGCAATCAGCCAAGATAAATTGCCTGAAAGCAAGTCTGTGCCCTCTCTAGCTGCGGGATTGGCAGCAGCACACGTTGCTTACGGTCCATCAAAATCGGAAAAGCCCTTGTGCATTCTCTTCGTGGTGCAAGACCGGGAGCGAAACGTCTTTGATCAGCGCCTCTTAGAATACTCCCTGCTTAACAAGAGTGGAGTGCGGTCGTTTAGAGTGCCATTCAGCAAAGTCTTGAATGAAACCAAGGTTGATTCCCAAAGAAACCTCGTCTACCAACCGAAACATGCACTTGGCAAGGAATTCGAAGTCAGCACGGTGTATTTTCGTGCAGGATACTCACCAGAAGATTACCTGGGCGACAACGAATGGGGCGCGCGACTACACATTGAACGCAGCCGTGCCATTAAATGCCCCAGCATTCTGCTTCATCTTGCTGGCTGCAAAAAGGTCCAGCAGGTTTTGGCGACGCCTCATTCGCCACATCTTGCAAGGTTTCTTTCGGATGAAGCAACGGTTGCGCGTGTCAAGAAGACTTTTGCACCTATTTATCCGCTCGACAAGAGTGCGGCCGGTCTCGAGGCGCGCAAGCTCGCTACGGACACCAATTCTGCAAAACGCTACGTTCTAAAACCTCAACGCGAGGGCGGCGGAAACAACATTTATCGCGGCAATATCCCGCCGTTCTTAGCTACGCTTCCGGAATCCAGCTGGCCCGCTTACATTTTGATGGAGATGATCGAGCCACCACCAACCAACAACCTCATTATCCGCAACGGCGAAGTACGAAAAGGCGGTGTCATCGGGGAATTGGGTGTGTACGGGGTGTGTCTGTGGCGGCACGGTGACGGCGCAGCTGATAAAGGACACATTCTGGAAAACTGGGAGGCTGGGTATCTGCTACGGACCAAAAGTAGCGAGAGCGAAGAAGGCGGAGTTGCTGCGGGCTTTGGAGCCGTGGACAGCATATGTCTCGTCGATGTGTAACCCGTGGCTGACTGGCCCCTATCGCAATTTGCATAGCCCCGGTCGTACTAGAGAAGATGCTCCCTACCCGTGATGGTCGCCAAGAGATGCCGAAACAAAGCCAGCAAAGTCAAAGGTCGACAGGATATTTACACAGAAATGAAGCCCTTGGACGGGAGCAGGTTCCTCGGGTATTCTGGAGAATGGAGCCACGTCGACCAAGGATGAAAAGGCGGGCCGTTGAGTGATAGAGCGGATGCCGCCGCAGCCGTGGCTGGCACACTACTGAGATCGAAAAAGGTCGCTGATGCTGAGCGTCTCGGGCAAGAAGCAGAAGAAGATGAGAAAATTGGGACGCTGACGAGTTACCTCGCAACGAGGGGACTGTATTTCTGAAGGCGGCCTGAACGCCGAAGATACTCAAAGGCAACCGGCCGTTTCCAGGCTTTCCCGCGGAGACTGTTCTTAGATCAAGCTTCGCAGCGAGCCACTAAGCCACGAAAATGTTCACCGTGCACTTCTTTTTGGATGCATTCCTCGGCGTTGGCGGTCGCCGTGGTTGTCAATGTGGACGGGATGATGCGACGCGACGGGTGGACAAGCGCCAACGCGAGCTCAGGGCGTACGGTTGGCCGCATACTAGGAACAATGGGTGTTGGCCTAAGCTGGTTGCATCGAGGCCTCCGCTATCTTCGCTCATCAAGCCTCACCACCTCGATTTACTGCAAGAGTGACACTTGCAACCTCCCGCTCTCCGCCGTCCTATCAGCTGTTGCATCGCCTGGTTGGACATTCAGTGCACGGCTCGCTCCGTCATGGGAATGCCGTTACGTCCCCCCCCCCCAATCCGGACTCGACCATGCTACCGAGAGCTCCATCATGGACGCCCAAATACATTGCTTTGGGATTTCTATGGCAGCATCATCTATATTCAAGGCCTTTCCGATGCCGTGGCGCTGAGAAGGCTGATCTGCCGAATGCGCCACCGCGGTTGCCGCTTTCTGTGCCTTGTTCCGTTGCGTTCGATGTGCAATGTGTGGATTCACTGGCTTCCTAGGAGTTTTTTAGGCTGCCGGGTCTTGCGAATGGAATGCCCACTGCGTGATCATAGGATTACTGTTGTACGCAATTATTTCTTCGCCTTAGCTCGCCTCCTCCCGCTCTCCCATCTGCTCTTCACTACCCTACATCGTTCAGCAGCTTTTGAAACATTCACTTCCTGTCTACGTGAGGATTGCGAACCAACCATCTCCTCAAGCTGCCAATCATTTACACTCTTCTACTTACACCGGAGTGGATGATGGGACTCTGCAAAAAAATTCTGCTGTACCTCTTCTCACCTTGATAGCCGTCATGAGGCTCTCCTGCCATCTCGTCTGCCTTTTCCTGGCCACTCCATTAAATTCGGCTTTGGCTTTTCCTGGACAAGTGATTCAACCTCGACAAGATACGGATGACCACGCAAGAGCATCGACATTGACTTCAGCTTCTGAACAAATACAGCAACCGTCTCTTATAAAAGCTAGCAGTCTCTCAACGCAAACCTCGCATACCTCGCACAAAGCTACATCTCAAGCATCTCTCGCTGCTCCGACGTCGACAGAAGTCACGGCCGCAAGCTCATTGAAGGGAAGCTCGTCAGCAACGAGCAGGGCTGTGTCACCTACCACCTCTAGTATGTGTTTTGCGCTTGCCCATTTAATGGCTACAGCTAACATTGTCCTAACAGCGTGGGTATATCCTGGCCACGGTCTACCGCTAGAGCCACAGGTTACTCCAGCTGTCGCAATTGCTGGCGTTGTGCTGATTCTCTCGGGTGCTCTCTACGCTCTGATTGGCATACGGAATTCGTGGTTAGTAGGGTCAGCAACTCTCCATGGTGACAACTAACAGTACTAGGGTGCATGTCGCGTTTTCTGCAGCTTTCGGCACCGCGCTGGCAGTGATGATCCTGATCGAATACCTGATAAATCCACCAGTTACGGACGCCGTCCAGGGCGTCTTTCTCGTCGTGGCTGTGGTGACGAGCCTTCTTATCGGCAGTTTGGCCAAATTGGTCTTTGCAGACATAACCCAAGGCTTAGGGTGCCTTCTCGGAGGCTTCTGCATCGCGATGTGGTTCCTGGTTCTCAAACCCGGTGGCCTGATACCCCAGAGGGCGGCCAGAGGCATTTTCATAGGCTGTCTGACTGCTGCGTGCTACTGCCTAAGTTTCAGTAGATACACCAGGCGGCACGGTCTCATCATCTGCATCTCATTCGCTGGGGCGACAGTCACGGTGCTAGGCGTCGATTGTTTTTCGAGGGCTGGCTTGAAAGAGCTCTGGCTTTATTTATGGGGTAAGTGACTCGCTGGCGCAGGCTGACATGGACAAGGATGCGATGCACCCACGCACCCAGGGTACGTCCGGGATACATACCAAATATAGCTAATTGCTGCCGACTAGGCCTGAACGAAAACGCGTTTCCCATCTCCACCAACTCTTACCCCATCACTCGAGGGATTCGCGTCGAGATTGCTGGTATCTTTGTCTTCAGTTTGTTTGGATTCGTATCGCAAATGAAACTGTGGAAGGTTGTCCGGGAGCGAAAGGCTCAGAAGCATGCCCAGCGTCGGGCGCAAGACCAAGAACGCGACCGCATCGACACCGAAATTGGCGAAAAGAATCTCAATGAGCTTAATCGAGACAAGGCTCGATGGGAAGTTCTTTACGGCGATAAACTAGGCGAAGGCACCTCGCTGGAGATCTTGGATTCTTGTATCGGCTCCGCGGCACCGAGCATTCGTAAGGCTCCTACCGTTAGCTTACAGGAAATCGGTCGGTCGGAGTCGGAAAGAAGCATCGAACTGCAGCAAACTGTAACAATCGGACAGGAAAGCGATGCACAGCTGTTGCCTTCACCACCGAGCCTTGGATGCGACAACTTTCAGCAAATCGACTCGGACGACAGACCGCTGACCACAGCCGTTCCGCGACTCCCGAGTCATCCCAAACAAACATGCCTAGCTGAGGAAACGCATCTCCTAGAGGGCCAACAAAAAGGACCCTGCAAATCGAGTTTATCAGAAGCTCCTGCTGCCCCCATAGCCATACCGCTCCCCTTTGTCATCCCGCCTGCCAGCAGCTCCAGGTCCGACGCCCAGGTACTGTCATCTGTGACCTCAATCCATGGCGAGCTAGAAAAGGATCAGTCGCCAGATGTCGACATTGAAGACCTGAGAGATGCGGGAATCTTGTCGCATGAAGTCGCGGTAATCCCTCGTGTCGACGACGACAAGGCATCTTCAATTGCTGCCACGCTAGACGACTTGAACGAGCGAGTTGCTTCTCTGCCACCGCTTTCCAGGGTCGGGACGCCTTTCAGTGCTCTTCCCTACGACGAGGCAGAGAATAGAGCGCTCGATGGTCGCGTGCAAGAAGCCAGTGACGCCACAGCTCAGTGGCCCGAACACCATGAAGTTTCGAGCATTGACACCTGGGAAGCTATCTTCAAGACTAGAGAGCTAGCGAGAAAGAGCATGGATCCCGATGAGCGCCCCAAGGTTTCAGAAGCACTTTCGGACCTAATCACTCGGCCAACAGCATTGAATCTTGCTGAAAAATGCGAATTTGTTGAGGATCGTCTTCAGTCTCGACTGTCGACAGTCCCCGGTGACGAGCGCGCGAGCGACAATGAAGCGCCCTCGCAGCAGTCCACCAACTGGTCGGAAATTACCCATTCCGCCGGCGGCAGCTTCAAAGATCACCTGCCCGACAACAAGATCTCCAAGGTCGCGCAAGCGTATCGCACGAGCGAATGGGCAAAGTACCTCTCCCTCGCCGATCAGCCTGAGCTGGAGCCCATTCCGGAACCTTCGAGCCCGGGAGTCAAGGTGGACGTTCGCGCACTTACGGAAAAGCCGACAAGCGCCGCAAGCGTGACGCCACAGCCGGAGTCGAGGGAAGCAAAGCTAGCACGACACTCCAAAGACGGCTCCCAAGCGTCGTCGTCAGTCAAACCGGGCAAGACGCCGCTTACGGCGCGGTGGTCATCGGATGGCTACGTGCCGTACGTGGTTAGAAATGGTCAGACTATCTCTGCCACGGAGGCCACAGCAACACCATCCAGGGATTCGCTCTTGATGCACGCACCCCCTAAACGGCCTATTAGTAGCACTCATCGCACTTCGAGTGGATCGTCAAACCGGTATACGAACCGCTCAAGCACTTCGCCTGCTGTTCAAAACCTAGCCCATCTCCAGAAAGCTTCGCCACCTGTACACAACGCCCTCGTGGAACAGACATTGGTCGAACATCCAAGAGAGGAGATCACACAAGCGGCAGATCGACGCCACAGCAGGAGACCGGCGCCTATACCGACGGCACTGCCGGTGGAAACGCTGCTCGGCCAACGCAAAGACATGGTGCGCAACAAGATCCACACGACGTCTTTCAACAATGGAGCGCTGGCTTTGCCGGTGCTCTCGGCTGGGAGCAGGGCACCCAGCGACACGTCATCGATCCGCGAGCAACTAAGCAAGAAGGACCCGGACGAGATGTCTCTGCGAGAGCGCAAGCTTCTGTTGGAGCAAGAGAAACAACGAGGATTGACGCAGCACAAACACACTCTGCTGATGCAGCATCAGCTCCAACAACAGCGGCAGGTGCAGAGTCGAGCCGGAAACTATGCACCCAAGGGTCACAAGCCACACAACTTTGACTCGCACCAACCAGTGCGCAACCGGGGAGTGGACAGAGGCAAGGAAATCGAGACGTGGGGTCACTGGAGGCAGTCACTGCAGCAGTCGACGGAGCCGATGCAGGTCGTCGCAGCGGACGAAGGACGAAGGGGCGCAATGATCAGCGAGCGCAACCAGGCCAAGGCGTGGCAGCTCAAGCGGCAGATGGATGAAAAAGAGCGCGAGTCGCGATTCGGCGAGCGCATGCGGACGGTGGACTGGCAGAACGCACACCGCGAGCACATGCGGCGCATACAGGCGGCGGCAAACAAGCACGTCAATCAGTGATGATGGACCAGGGTCAGGCCAGACCTGAGACGACTCCAGACGCCACGCGCTCATGGCTTTCTTTCTCTCTTTAATCCTCTAGAACCACGGGCATGCGCGTGGGCACGGGCAATCATGTGGGGCGGCGCAAGAGAAGAAGGGAACATGGCGGAGCAGGACTGAGGCTGATGAGGCCAAGGCATGCCGCACGGATTAGGAAATGGAAGTCGAAAGGTTACTCTTGGCTTTGAGAGAGACACAGAGATACAGAGATACCCCGGCGTACCGTGGATGATTCGGCTTTGACAGCGGGCGACGAATAAGCTGGACAGGGGTTACGCTTGAGCAGGACGAGGTGGCGTGCATCCATGGAGTAGGCCAGCCAATACGTAGTACGCGTAGTACAAAGCCGTCAAGCTCCCTCGAACAAGTCAGACACAGCCAACGCCGAGCGGTTCTCGGCATGGCGATCCGCGGACGGAGCTACGTCGGTAGCAAGCCAAAGAGGCTCAATCGGGTTCGAGCTAAAGTGACGGCGCGCTGGGCCGGGCGATGTGTTGCATCTGCGCGATGATGGCATAGCCTTGTGCTTCGAAGAGAGTTTATATCAAATCTTAGACGTACCGAACAGACCAGCGACCAGGAAGGCCACAAAAGCAAAGCTCTCGATTTCTGATAGACATAAGCACAGCAGTGCCTGGCTGGGATTTGGGATGCTCGTGCAAATCGTGTTACAGGGGCCCCAGGCGTTGGCTGATGCGGACGCAAACGAGGCGCCAGCCATAAGGGGCGCGAGTCCTCGACGTCGCTCCAATGTGCCTTAAAGCGTTGCCTTCTAGAAGCAGAATAACACCGTCGTTGTTGATCGATTCTCTCCATGCCGCAGGTGCGGGTTGTCGTGTCGGTGCGCAGCTGGAAAGCAGTTCAAAGACATATCTGGCTTGGCACTAGTCCAACTGCGAGTCCAGCTGCTCCCCTTTCGCGACATCGCTGTTTGGCACCATTGCCGCGCTCTCGCACTGCGCTCCTCTTCCTGCACAGGCTCCACCTCGCCAGCCCTTCACCACCACCATCACGGCTGCAACCGCCCGCTCCTCCAACAGGCTACCATCGCCCGAGGATACGCACGCCTTCAACACCCTCGAATTCGCTTCCGACCCCCAGCCTCCTCCACCCGTCCGCTGGAGCCTTACCCAGCGTCTCTTCAACCTCTCGCCATTCCACCCTGGCCCAGTCGTCCCTGGCCAACCGACACGAGCCCCGGCCTCGCGGCTCTGGAATCCGGTCAATTCGTCGCGGCGTCCCATCGCCGGCCCTTCAAACCATCCAGATTCGCTGCCCAACGTTCCTGTTGACCGCCAACCTTCGAGTGGAACTTCGGGAGAGAGGGACGGCTACCCTCTGCTCACCTTGATTGAACAATATCAGAGTAAACTTCCCCACAACAGCCCGCAGAGCGCCAGTTTGCAAGTAGAGTGGGGGTCAGCGGGCGACAGTTCCCGGACCGGCGCCTGCGTGCCCGCCAACAAGCGGAGAAACGGAGAAGACAGCCCTCCGCGCGACTCACCACCTCTCGCCGAGTCCTCAGCTGCAGCCGCCAGCCGTACTCCCAAGACACCGATGGATGCCCACGTCGCCGCCCGCGCCGCAGGTTTCCCCCATGCTCCAAGCGCAGACCATCCCACTGCCATCAGCGCTGACCCAGACGCCGAGGCCGGCTTGCGCCTGACTCGCACCGCTTCGCGCGCAACGATCCCCGCCGACCAACAGACCGGAACCTTTCGCTCCCGCCAGCAGTCGAATCCGATACAAGACGATGACGAACAGGAGGAAGAGTATCCCTGGGGACCATCGCATCCTTGCTTTCCGCACTTGAACCCTCATGTCGCTCCCAACTCGCCCGTCTACAATTCTACGCGCGTCATTCGCGTCAAACGGGACTGGATGTTGGTCGGAGATCTGGCGCCGACGTTTGCCAATCTGTACCCAGAAGTTTTAGACCCGTTCATATCCGAGGATGAGTTCCGCGACATCATCAAGAAGCTGAACACGGAGCTGGTTGCGGCATTTAGCCCATGGAGCGCACGAGCGGCCTTTGACGCAGTCATGGGCGTGGCCACACTATGGCTCTGGGAAGACCTGGGCTATACAAGCGTAAAGAAGCGACTTCGACGGCTTGAGGAGTGGATGGAAGAATGGAACCGGTTGAAGGGGGTTAAGGAGGGGGTGCGCCTCATCCCGCTGCGGAGAACGGGCTACATGAGCGTAAGTACCACAACAGCGTTTGCGCTGTAGCGTCCCCAGCCCTTGCGATGTGTAATCCTTGACATTTCCTGTCGTACAATGTCATATAACTTCCTTTGACTGTGGAAGAACTCCTCCTGACCCCACCCGTTTGCAGCTCGACATACAGATACCCGACCCCCAAATCGGCCTCGACTCTGCTGCCTCGATACGCTCAGGGCGTCCCGCCAGCGCCGTTCTGCAGCTTGGCAACGACCTGTCGTCACCTGTTTCACCTGGATTGCCTGGAGAAAAAGGGCTTTCGCAGCTGCCCGTCGTAACGGTATAGACATGCTCCGCTACCAGAAAGAAGGATGCAAGAATCACAGATGTAGCAAACACCCAGGCGTCACGGCCTGAGACAGAACAGTATATGCACAAACACCCTCAGTAAACAGTGCAGTGGATTAATACGCACGCAAAAATGGGGGAAAGAGAAGCAATAAGACGGACCGACGGGCCGACGTATAGATGGCAACATCTGGTGTTCTGCCTTGTGTGTGTTGCTAGCGGCCTGCGCGCGCTTATTACATAGTCGGTGTTTAATCATCACATACAAGGGTTCTTTTCTCGTTGGTGCATGCCAATGGGAACAAGTCCTTTTTTCTTTCTCTCTCTCTCTCTTTCTTCAAGTCCGTCTAACCCGCTCCTCTATTCCATTCTTGTAGATAACTCCTACCTGTCTATTCCAACAATTGCCCCGCGGCAAGGCAAAGAGAAGGGGAAATGAAGGAACTGGTCCACCAAGCTAATGGGGCAACCGCCGACGGCAGAGGAAAGGCAGTCACACTCCTGCTAATCTTGTTACATTGCCTCGGCCGTTCCGCTTTTCCGGGAGGTCGTGGCTCCTCAGCCTTTTCAACTTTGGCGCAGGGGGGCAGTTGCTTTTTGAACTGCCGTCCTGGGGCTGGTTGACTGATTCTTCCTCCTATCAATACCCGTCTCTGCCCGCCTGCCCGTCCGCCTCCGACGACGACGCACTACTACAATTTCCGCAGCGGCTGCACAACGAGCGATCGTTGCGGCCGACCCACAATACCAATCCCCGCGTAGCTGCTTCCTTTTCCATAGCACCGGAGCCGATATGGCAGGAGGGCCTCTATAATTTGTCCGTGTTTACCTAGTGACAGGTCTAGTCTGTCTTTGGGTTTTTGATTTCCAGCGCTGTCTGTTCTTATTCTTGTTTCTGGGGGGTTGGGGAGCTCTTGCTTACTCACCCAGCGCTGTGTTTGTCGTTGTCTTCTCTACTGTTTCAAGTATTTCTGCTTTTGAGGCTGGCTGGGCGCGTGAATTTTGCCAGATGGGGCAGTCGGCTTGTTGCTTCTGGCAGGATGACCGTTTCCACCGTCACTTCTTTTGCGCGATGCGTTCGACCTGCTCGCGTGGCTCGGCGTGGCGGTCCTTTGGCAGGCAGATTTGTTTTGCCTTCCTGGTCCTGGACCTGGGCCTGCGTTCGTCTGCTGCACGCGTTGTGGCCAATCTGCTGTGTAACAACGGACTGTCTGCATGTCTTGTCATCTGCCGAAAGGCCGTCGGCGCTGAGCGGGTGGGGTTGGTCGTCGAGCACTCCTCATTTCTCCTTTTCGCATACTATATTCCGTCCCTTTTTCGCTTTTCTGCCGACCGCCGCACCTTTCCTACTTCTGCTCCTCTCCTCTTGATACCCTTTCCCTGTTTCTTTTTTTCGCGTCTTCTCTCTTATTTACACACAGAGAACATGTACGAGAAGCATCACACTCTAAAGACCAAACGGGTGCGCCAGCACAGAGCACAAAGGGTAGGATATCGATTCAAATGAAGAGAATATTGGATCAGAGGTGTCTTGTGCCTACCTGAGTCTGATGATTGCACAACGTCGATGTGCCAGATCTGTGGATGTGAGGAGCTGGCGCAGGAGCGCACGCGCGACTCTACCCGCTCCATGCATTTCTTGGAAAGACATGGACTGATTGCGCGGAAGCATTTCCACAGCCCTCGTCAAAGGCTCAAGAGAGTAGGAAAACCGAAGAAAGCAAACCTCCAACCTCCCTGTGAGGAAGGGGTGGGCCGAAACGGCAGTCGGAACGGAAAGCACAACCCCGTTCGGTTCACAGGGAGTTGTTTTGATCGCATCTCCTGCTTTGATCCCAACCGCAACCTGATCAGTCCCATGTCGGTATCAGCACGAAAATTCTTCGGTCAATTTTGTAAGTGAACAAGACCGCGGTATCGACTGGATGGGCCAAAGCAATAAGACTCAGCTGGCTCCGATTGTGGAACTTGAAAAAGCTTCCACAGGGTACGGCTCGGGATGCAGTTCATCGTCGAGTCCGTCTGCAGCGGGTGGTCATTTCGACGGCCTATACAAGTCCTCCGCGGGCAGGCTGCTTTCCTTTCTACCTGAATTGGATCAACAGCCAGCGGGTGAAGGAGATGTAAGAATCTGCAGGTTTCCGTCTCAGCGTTGGGAAACTGATGCAATCCGACAAGTTCTCAATTACTATCCCACATTCCGCTCTAGACCATATAAAGACAAGAAAGAAAGATTCTCTCAATAGAGAGGAAAACGAGTGAAACCGAGAGTAAGGATTTGGGACTCAGCATCGGAGCAGGCTGGAAAGCTTCCCTCACGGAATGCCGGTGCGTGAAACACGACTTGACCTAAGAGGCCAAACTTGGGCCTGGAGCAAGACGGCTTCATGATGAAAATCAAGCCAGAGCACCAGAGATGGCTGGAAAGGAGGAGTTGGCGACGAAATGGACTCATCGCCCGGTGGACACTATGCAGCGTGGAAACCAAACGGACAGAACAGACAGACGGGCCCGGAAAACAAATCGTGCACGATGCGATGGTCCCAGGTCTGCAGTCCGTCCGATCGTCCGTACGGTGCAGTCCATTCCAAAGTGGCAGCCTCCGTGGAAACAAACACGCGATCCGTCCAGGTTGGCAAGCAGACGGGCAGACAAGACAAGGAGACCAAAGGGAAGAAGAGGAGAGGGAGAGGGCGGCGCCCGCTCACCTCTGGTCGACAAAGTTGAGGAACGCATCAGGGACGATTAAATACTTACGCACCGCACATAGCCCCACGGGTGGGAGCCTTTGACCCTCCCTCCGTGCGACCGATCTGGTCCGGCTTGAGCCTGAATTGCTGTCTGCACGGTTGGTCTGGCCATGCCAAGGCAAGGCGAGCGAGATATTGCGTGGCAGGGTATAATCAGCCCCTCCGTAATTTCTGCCAATTGGACAGTAGTAAAGAACATTAGCGTGGGGAAAACAAGAAAAAGAAAGAGAGACGGAGGGGTTGGCTTGGCTACAAACATGCAAACACATGACACGGGATGCAATGGGGAGAGCGTGGGGGGAAGGACCAGACTTACAGAACACGCAGATTAGGCGTGGCAGTCAAGCAACGGAAGTGATGCGCGCACACACCGGTATCCCGAACGTGGTGGCCTCGGTGCGACGAGACGAGCCGCGCAGCTGGATGGCCCGATACTCTCTCCGTATCGAAAGCGGTGCGTTGCAGTCTGGCATGAACCGGAGTGGAGTGAAGAAGGAGGAGGAGAACGGAGCGGGAGCGGATTGCTTCATGGAGAGGCAATGAAGGAGATGGAGAAAGATTTGTGGCATAGCAGAGAGATGCATAAAAGGACCGGAGAACTGCTTGAGCCAAATAAAACAGAGAGGAAGAGCTCCAATGAAATCTTCTTAGAGAGAGCGCAATGCAAAATGAGAGACTATCCAAAACTAACGAGTGCATTGCACGCTAGAGATGAGGGAGTGCGGACGATAGTGGGATTCTGGAAGCACTTGATTTTTCTGACCCTTCCATTTGTCCGACCCAATGGAGTCGGCAAAGCAAAGTCAAGAGCGCTCGCAACGTTAAAAGTGAGGCCAATTTACTATGCGCCATGAGCGAACGGGTACCGTCCAAAACAAGCCGACCAGATTTTGTCGGTCACCACTTTGGAGTTGCCGTCAAACTTATCCCCATCAAGTGCTCTCGCTCCTGAGACAAAGGGAATGGGAGGATTGGAAGACTGGTTGTAATATGCGGTGGTTGGCGGTTGAAGCACCCGCAATACCGCAGCTATCACACCAGCGAAGTGACTTACCACTACATTGATAGAATTCACCCACTCATACTCGCGGCGCATAAACGCGACTCCCTCAAACCTGTCAAATCTGTGAAGACCGCCAGAAGTTGCCAGTCAGAAACCCCACTTGCGCACACAACGGAGACAAATTTTTTTTTTCCGATTGTCGCAGCTGCCAAGAGGCTGTGAATCGCGAACGGTGGTTAGTCGACCAAGAAAGGACAAGATCACGGGGGATGCAGAAGTTGCCGACCAAGGTTGTTGCTCGTTCTCTCGCTTTTACGCTCCGCCGGTGCGAGAGGATTTCAGCAGAGGCTATACGATGTCGCGCGATGAAATGACCGCCCACAGACAAAACAACGCATTGCAGATGTCGGCGATTGTTGCAATGTGGATGGGAATGTGGATACATGCGTTGTGGAACGAAGTGTTGGCGATCGAGGGTGCTGGATTGAGCGTCATGCATCGGGGTGCGTGGCGCGGTTCGTAGTAGCATCGCAAGCAAAGAGGTGGTTGCATTCAAGAGCTTTGGGGCGTTCAGAGAAGAAGACGAGAATGAATGTGAAATGAACAAGGGGGAGATACTGATGACCGAGGAGGGTTGAATCAGATGCTCGGTAGGTACACCTATATTATTGTTCTGACGTGTAAGGCTCCATGGCAGCAGATGGAAGTGCCAGTACAAAGAAATTGTCAAGCCAAAGGATCCAGGACAGAACCACGTATGTCGGAAAGTTAGGACAATCAGATTGCTGGGAGAAGCCGCTCACCAGGACGAGGCAGAGCAATGACGGCTGTTGCCCGGAGCAATTCAAGAACGGCACTTGAGCAAAACACCGCTGAAATCAGACGAGGAAAATAATGTCCGCTCAAACCCCATTTTTATAAAGTCGTAGAAGAAGAGTGGGAAGAGGTGGTGTTGGTAGAGGAGACCCGTCCCTCCTGAGCCATTTTCAGTCGGTTGCCATCATCCCTATCTTACTTCTTCTGCCTCCTCACTTCCTCCCTGCTTGGACCGGACTTCTTTGAACTCGACGGACGTGACTTTATATCGAAGAGGGGTACAGCATAATGCGGACAGAGGCGCCAAAAGACTTGGGAGGGAGGTTGTTGCGGAACTGAGCGCGGACGGCGCCGGAGTTGCCGTGGGTGCGGGTGACCTTGCCCCAGATGACCTGTTTACGCGGTCAGTCTTTCGTTTTGGATGAGCTCGGCGCGTGCGATGTGAAGTGCGCATGTTGTTTGCATGCCGAACAAGAATGACGTTCGGCGTGACTTGGGATATCATTCAGATGGGAAGAGTCATACCCTGATCTTGGACCCGCGGACCTCCTTGGCTGCCCTGTAGACGAAAGCAACGCGCTTGCCGAGGTAGAAGGTCGCGTCCTGCGTGTTGTCGACGCCCTTTCCAAGTTGTTAGCACTCCATCCTCAACCACCCTTGGCTTGAGTTGGGGAGCAACTCACCTCAATCTTGATCAGGGAGGTGTTGGGGTTCGTGTTGCGCTTGCCCCTCTGGTAGGAGAGGTGCTTGCCCCTAAGAATGTAGTCTCAGCATTTGTCTCCCGTGTTCAATCGACGGCGCGAGTCGTCATTGGACAGTGTCGAGATGTGGAGTGCGTCAAGCGACGGCAGTGTTGATCCGGAGAGGCGGCCTGGCATGAGGGAGTTGCGATCGATATCTTCTTGATGAGATTCAAGCTCATCTCCAACTGCCCGCGATGTCTCCAGAGAGATGCAGTTAAGCCAGCCAGGCCCACCAGCTCCGGGAGTCACCCGCATCTCCGCCCCCGACTTGATCATCCTCTCTCCGTATTACTGCTACCCATCTAGTATAGTAGACAGGCTGGCGAGCGTGTGGGCAGGCAAAGCGAGTGGTGGATAGTGCATCAACCGCGGGGACTTACTTGACGTAAACTAGACGAGGCACACAAGAGTTAGCCAAAATTTCCCACAATAACAACACCCAATTTCGCTCAAATGTCCGACGCCCATCCGTCCGATGCCCATCCCACAAGCCTAAATTCGCTGTGGTGTGTTCCGTAAACACTACCGGCAGCAATTCCAGCTTCCGGGAAGGCAGCAGAGGCTCCAAAATTCCCAGTGCAGCTCGCTTATGGAGGGAAACGTACGGCGGTGACCGGTCTGGGACATGGTGAAGGATTGGAAACCGACGTCCGTGAGGAGAAGTCGTCGTCGAGGTCGAAGGGCGCGGGAGGGCGGGTACCGGGAGGATGGCTTTTCGTTGTCGTCTTGTCGTCTCGTCTTCCGATGGGTTGGTGTTGCGAAATCGAACTGTAACCAGGTGGGCGGCCCGTGCGCAGAGCCGACTAGCAGCTGACTCCACGATCCCCATCGCCGCACCAGGCACTCACTCACCCAACGCATGGCGTACATGCCGAAGCCTCCGGAAAGTTTTGCGGGCGTGCGAAGATTTTTTCTAGATTGCATACACGCGTTACTGACATTCGATTTTACTACAGCTCACTCCAGCGGCCATAATCACACTCCCTACCTGTACTACCTCTACAGCGAACCGATTCTTTTTCGACACGACCATCTTTTCGAATTTCAAGTCTTTTTGTTTCTGCTAACGCCTCTCCCATGCATGACGATGTATGTAGAATAGTAAATCAAAGAAGAATTTGTAGGTTGAAAAAAAAGTCCGCCCGCTCCTCCGCTCCACCCACTACCGCCAACTAGCTTTGTTGGCGACCTAAAATAGGTGAACGCCCTGTTGGATGTCAACCTTGGACTATTTTCACCTTTTTTTTGACATCCAAACTTGTCTAACCAAAAGAAGATAGCCGGCCCGACAAGTCAGCTCGCCACCCTGTTTTCTAGCGTAAGAAAAGATCATCTAGTAAAGGACGCGAGTCCGGATATTTGACGGCAGGTCCTCAAGGTCTTGGTAGAGAGTCTTGAGCTCGCTCTCCTGGACGTCTGAAATATCCGTCATCAAGTAGGCAACCTGTGATAAGTGTTAAGAGTCGTCATACAAAGTGGTTAGGATTTGCCTTACCTCGCCCTTGGCGTCGACAGTCTGCTTCTCGACATTGTGGTCACCCAGAATGTCGTTGACCTTGCGCAAGACACCGGGGATGTTCTTGTGGATGTAGCACACACGGACGTGGTTGGTCTCGTCAGTGGTGAGGGACCGGAGGAGAAGCTCGGGCATGTTGACAGACTGGACCGTAGCACCCTCGTTTACGTACTTGGTCAGCGCAGTGGCGACCTCGATACCAATGGCACTCTGGGCCTCCTCGGTGCTGCCACCAATGTGAGGGGTAAGGATGATGTTCTTGAGCGTGCGGAGCTCCTGAGCCCAGTCGTTCAGCTCGGCGTTGAAGTAAGGGCCGTTTCCAGCGGGCTCGTTGGGGTACACGTCTATTGCTGCACCGGCAAGCTTTCCGCTCCTCATGGCGTCGATGAGTGCTGGAATGTCGACGACGCTGCCACGGCTGGCGTTCAAGAGGTAGCTACCGTTGCGCATCTTGGCAAAGTGCTCTGCGCGGATCAAGTTCTTGGTCTCGGGGGATTCGGGAACATGGAGAGTAACAAAGTCAGCGTTCTCGAGGAGCTCATCCAGGCTGTTGACCTGGCGAGCGTTGCTGAGAGCCTACAAGAGAGTTTAGTTTTGAGCAAGTGTTTTTCGGTAGACGAAGGACTCACCATCAGGTTGATTACGTCGTAGTAGATGACAGACATACCCATGGCCTCTGCCATGACTGACAGCTGGCTACCAATGTGTCCGTAGCCCACAATACCAAGAGTCTTTCCCCTGACTTCCCAGCAGCCCGCAGAGACCTTGTTCCAGACGCCGTTGTGCAGCTCCATGGAGCGGTCGCCGAGCTGCCTGGCCAGTGCAATGATCTCCGAGATAATCAGCTCCGCAACACTGCGAGAGTTGGAGAAGGGCGAGTTGAAAACAGCAATGCCATTCTTCGCGGCATACTCGAGGTCGACCTGGTTGGTACCGATGCAGAAGCAGCCGATGACGATGAGGTTCTTGGCCTCCTTGAGCACCCTCTCGCTGAGCTTGGTCTTGGAACGGATACCGATGACGTGGACATCGCTGTGAACATTGTTAGCGCTCGCGTCCATGTGCTCCGCAACCCTGTGCGGCTTGGGTCCTACACCAGCGCAAACTCGAGGCCGTTGCCGAACGAGACGCGCAAGAAAGCCCTCTCACCTAGCCCTAAAGCAAGCTCTCCAGATTTTACAACAACGCCAGAGCCTCAAGTTCGCTCCAAGAAAAGGAAAATAAAGAAGAAAAAAATCGTTGAGCCTACCGAATCTTCTCAATGAGCTGATCCTCAGGCAACGAGGACTTGTGGAATTCGACCTGGTAGCCCTGGCTCTGGAGGATTTCGCGACCAGTCTGATTGACGTTTTCCAGCAGGAGGACCTTGATGTCCTGGGTGTTGAAGGGCTTCAGCTGCTTGGCGTGCGAGGCGGAGATGCTCTGGCGGGCAGAAAAGCTGCCCGTAGGCGAGTGGAAAGCGCCCGCATTCGGCGAGGTGGAAAGGCTCAGAGTGTTTGAGACTGAGCGCGCGAGAGCGTCGCCAGCGCCGGCGATGTCAATTGCAGGAGTCATTGTGGCGGGAATAGAGAGTGAGGTGTAAGGGGAAGCGAGAGCTGGAGGAGTCTGCAAGAGAAGAATAAGAAGGGCAGTAGCCTGCGGACTCGGAGGTGCTTCTTTTGGATGACACACACACCCCGCGGGCGCCGAGTCAAACCTGCTGTGCCTGCGCCGAAAATGTTCGCATGCCGCCCTGTCCCTCCGCCCCGCGACGGACCACCAACCCCGCCAATAGACGTCGGCTGGCACCTGGCACTCGAAACAAAACCGACTTTACAGCGACGGCCCGAGGCGCGTCGTTTACTCTCAGCGGGGACGTTACACGTCGGCAAAAGTCGGCATTCCATCCTGACTTGGACAGAGAGGTTGTTTTGGCGGGAGAAGCGACAAAGTACATCTGTTTCTCTAAGACTACAGCTTTTTCCGGTGACGACCTCTACGCTCCGCCCAAGATTAGAAAAAGTAGCCTGCATTCACCACCGCTTGCTGCAAGCATGAACACGAAAGGGAAACTCGGTGGCAAAAAGAAAAGCACCCTGCCTCATAGCGCCCGGTCCTCCTGATGTGCATTGCAATCTCAGCTCACTATTCTAGCGGGGATAAGTCCTAAAGCACGAAAAACAATAGCGGCCCGAACGGCCCACAGCCGCGCTGCTGGCTTGTTTGGCCATTTCCCAGGGAATGTAGGCGATGATCATGAAGCCGTACGCATGCCACTCTGCTGCGAGGGAACGAACCGAAACGTGGGTGATCGTATCGTAAGAGGGGGAAGGAAGTGGGAGATGCCGTCTACATCTGATGCTGGGAAAGTGCCCTACTGGGCTGGAGAAGGATGGCGAGGATACTGTGACCAAAGTCACATTCTGATGTGTGCGCGACGGTTTCTTCCAGGCGGCAGCCGCTTAACTCTGCTTGCACTCGGCAGCCTCCTGCTTCGGCTTCGTGCCGTCCCCCTGTGTTTGGTCAGCACCGCAAGAGTGTGTTGCGTGTAGCAAGAGACGTACCTCTTCATCCGACTCGTCGTCCTCGTCCCTGTCGTCGCTCAGGTCGTCCTCCTCCTCATCGTCCTCGTCCTCAAATTCACCCTCGTCGTAGTCGTCGACCTGCTCAAACTGAAGAGCCTCGCCGGTGAACCAGTCAATGGCGCGAGGAATGAGCTTCTCCTTGATATCCTCGCCGAGCTGGTAGTCGAGCTCGAGACGTTCCTCAATATCAGAGGAGACCTCGTCATCCTCATCGCCGGGAGCCTTGGGTGGCGAAAAGAAGTTGAAGAAAGACTCGGTGGGGACGGTCTTCTTAACGACGCGGGTCTGCTTGGTGTCTGGGGCATATGTTAGCGAATTGAAGCCCTGTCATCTATTTGATGACATACTCTTGTTGCGCTGCTTCTTGCTCTCGACGCGGACGGTGAGGTCCTTGCCCGGTAGCCAGTCAATCTTGTCACCCTCGGCATGGTCGTAGATGAAGTCGCCCTCGTATCCATTCTCCTCCTGGTAGTAGTACGTCTTCGTGACAGTCTTGTTGGTGAAGAAGTCGTTCTCAGAAAACTCGAAGATAAGACGGAAACCGGGCTTGTCGAGGTACTCCATGCGGATGTCTGTCAGGTGCTTGAGTGCCTGCTCGTCGCGATCGGTGATCATCTCGGCCAACGAAATCTGGTTCTTCATGGCCGACAGCCAGAACTCGGGAATGCCCTTGATGGCCTCGGACACATCCTTGTTGGCGTCGGTGGCAGGCTTCTCGGCCTCTTCGTCGTCTTCCAATTCCGCCTCACCAGCCTTGATCTCGTCCTCGGAGGGCTCCTCGGCGCCATTAACAATCTTGGCGCGCTTCTGGTACAGCGGGGTGAACTTGGCGAAGTACTTCTTCTCGAGCTGGAGGACCTCTTCTTGGAACTCGGCCTCGAGCTTCGAGTGCTGCTTTTGGACGCCCTTGAGGCCGGCGACGCGACGACGCACGTCGGCAGGGAGAGACTCGATGTATCCGGACGAGCGACCGACGAGAGAGCCAAGCTTACCCTGGATCATGGAGACCAGAGCGGGATTTTGGGCAAAGGCGGAGACTGCGGCGGCGCGGTCAAAGTCCTCTGGCGGCGGGGCTCGCATTAGCTCGCGGCAGGGGCGAAAAGGCAGCAGGACGATGGATCCAACGGGGCTGCAGACTCACCTTCCTTGATGCTCGCCACGCCGGGCTGCTGGGCGCGCGAAGAGATGGGAGCAGCATTTGCCGGGGTGTTTTGGGGGGTGCTGGCAAAGGCGAAGGTGTTAGCCAAGGTCGCGGCAGCCATTTGAGCGGTTAGTGAAAGGGAAAAAGCAGAGACATGGCGTACGGAGCGGTTGCCTTGTCGGCGCGCTTGTTGCGGATGGGCTCAGACATGGTGGGTGTGGAATTTGCTGAGCGAGAGCGATGCAGAGGGGTTGAGGATGGTTGAGAGAATGTTGGACGTTGAGCGTTGTGGACTTGGGGCAAGCAGAAATGTGAGAAAAGCGCCTCCGCGCGCTAGCCACCTGCAGTGATTGACTGTGTTAGTGCCCGCCGGCAGTCTAGGCGACGGGACGCGCTCAGAGTGCCCTTGAGAAGAGAGGTGAACAATGCGCTCCGCTAAAAAGGAGCCTGCTGCCAGGTGGGTGGGGACGGCGTCGTCTTGAGCTGACTGGTTTGATGTGCTGCTGCAATGCGGTGCGATGCAAAGAAGAGATGGAGCGTTGGGGGTTTTCGTTTCGTTTCGTCTGGCTGCTAGGTATGTGGTGGCTGTCGTCGACCGTCCGACCGACCGCCCGTCCTCCCGTCTCAGGCTCTCAGCAGTTCAGCTCCAGCAGCGCTGGGCGTGCCGTGATACTGCCCTTCGCCCGTGTGGCCGTCCGCAGCGGGTGCTTTTAAAGGGCAGCAGCAGCAACCTGATGGCTGCGGCGCGAATTCCTTGTCGTCCGTAGGTCGGTCGTTCAAGGACCTTGGCTCCTTGGTTGCTTAGGTCGATAAACACGCCCCCTAGCTACATGTCGGTCTGCCTGCACGTAGCACCGCGCTGCCGCTCCCAATGTGGCCAGCAGCGCACCGCTCTTCTGTGTCCAGCTCAATTCGAACTGTACAAGTACAGGTACCGGTGCAAGTACAGGCACAACAACAATGGGGTATCAAATGTTTCGAGGGCAAGCAAAGTCTAAAAAAATTGGCGCCAGAAAGCCTCCATCAATCAGCGTCGCCTCCAGGCCCTCGAGACCAAAAAATTCGCACCCGCCACCAGCCCTTTGCCGCCCTTCTATCCGCCGACCTAGCCTTCGATGCGCCCGCCACTTGGCCCTTCCGACTCCAGACGCCGCAGTCGCTTCGTCGCGTGCGCGGCCACGCCTGTTGACAGCGCTCCGATGAAGAGACAGACTGCAATCGCATTCGGCCCGTCTGTTGGATGGTGCTTGGACGGATGCGCTTCCTTGGTCAGCTCTGGACTCTTGCCAGGCTCCAGCAGCGAAAACACCGCCCACGAGATGATGGTGCCGATGAACTGCGGGACCGTCGTAAACACGTTGAGGATGCCCAAGTAAACACCAGAAAGCTCTCCAGCTCCGCTCGACCCGTGCGCCCCACTGCCCTTTGAGCTCTCGCCGCCCGCCATTTCCATGTCCAGTTCGCTGCCGGACACCCGTCGGTACCCTGCACCTGCCAGGCGATTGATTTCCACGCCCATGAGCGTGAATGGCGCCCAGCAAGCTACCGCCCAGGGTATTCCGCAAATCGCAACGATTGTTGTCGCATACCGAAAAGAGTTGGCGAGAGGCGCCAGAATCATGACACTCGTAAAAATAAGGAGCGACAGCGTCCAGGCCGTGATCAAGCTCGGCTTGTTCTTCTCAAAGGCCTCAAAGACTCTCGCCAAGCCGGCCGGAGGGCGAGGCGTAAACTCGGGCTTCTCATCGTCCGGTGTCCTCACAAGAGATGGCAGCGCGACAGACCCGATAAAAGTGATGGTCGAAAAGATGATCAGCGACAAACTCCCCAATCGGCCGATCTGGCCGAGCGCATCAGTGGATTGCTGCGCATCCGCCGGCGCATCGTAACGTTTATAGATCTCGCCGACCCAAGTGGTGCTGTAGAACAGGAATGGAAACCAGCCTGTATATCTGTTAGCTCCTTGTCTCTTCTCCACGTTTCCCTAGTTAGTACTTGCCAATCCATGCCCAGAACTGCACCCAGCAGATTGCGGTTATCCGTGGAGGGAGGTTTCTCATGGTCCCGACCATTTGAGCCAATATGTCGACTGCGCCATTCGATGAGGGCTCTCCATGATCGACGAGTAACTTTTCACTGACTGCCCAGCACGTGATGCCCGTACAAGTCAGCAGCACAAATGCAGCGACGACAAGCAGCTGTTTAAACTGCGTATCACCCAATGCGGTACCAAATATAGCTTCCAAGTCAAGAGCGCCGGCACCATATCCAATGAGCGAGCCGACGGCAACCATACGAGAGGCTGCACGACCGTCAGTAGCAATCCCCCATGATTCTCTGGATCTACGTACCCCATGCTGAGCCCAGTTGCTGCTTGTCGGTCGGAAGCACGTCAACGATCAAGCTTCGGCCAGAGGCTTGCACTATTTGAATATCACATTAGCAGGCAAGGCTGCCTCGTGCTCGATGGGACGATTTACCTGAGTTGATGGCAAAGTCAATGGCGTATATGCAGAGCACAGCAAGAATAATTGTGAATTTTTGCTTTAGTTCTTGGCTGTTCACGAACAGCGAGACCAGCTCCTCGGCCCAACCCAAGACGATAAGCAAAATAGACACTACGACGGCGCCCCCTACCATGAATGGGCGCCGTCTGCCCCAGGAAGATGTGCTTCTATCCGCCAAAATGCCGACGACAGGCTGCATGATGAGGCCTGAAAGCGGGCCCGCGATCCAGACCAGAGATACGAGACTCTTTGACATGCCGAGCTGAAGGAGGTATGGCGTGCAGTAGGACATTTCGACACCCCAGGTAAACCTGCATCCGAGGTTAAACTCGATTCTGCCTAATGCGAGGTCGTCCGAGGAGCTTACTGGACACCGACCATCGAAGCCGTCAGGTATGCCATTCTGACCGACTCTGAGCGACCCCTGATTGCAGGTTGACCGGCCCATGCCTTGGTTGAGGGAATCCGAGTCCCGACGCCAATGGCGCCAGTAGGCATCGTGGTAGTGGGAAGTCGCCTGGAAACGATGCGTAGGAGATGGATCTACAGGCTGTGCAAGTTGATACGCGAGGCCGGTTTCATGGGTATGAAGAGGCCAGTGGATAGCTCAAGGGTGCTCTCTGCGGGCACAATGGTACGAGACCGTGACGTCGAAGGGACCAACACAGCGAAGGCAATGGAAGAGTGGAGAGCTGGAAGGGTCTTGGAAGAAGTGGTTGAGTTCCGTTGGGCTAGAGATATCACGCGCAAAATAAACATGTCGCAAAGAGGACAGCTTGGCAAAGTCAACGTCAGTCACGTCGTAAGCTCGACCCAGCGGCCCCCACGGAACGACATCGCTGCACAGTGCGTTTCGGGGGCTTATCAAGCTCTTAATTACTTTCTGCAAGCTCCTGCGTTGTGCGATAGCGAAGCTCAGGTTCGTACTAGGCGTATTAGAGGCTAAATGTTGCCTCAGGCATAAGTCGGCGTTGGCGACTGCCGGTGGTGTTTACTCGGTGACATGACTCGGTGGAGCGTTTGGGTGGGAGCTTCAGCCACATTCGCACCACCCGCCACCAGGGTCTGCCACTCCCAAGAGATCGCCACAAGCGCGGGGCCGTTCCGCCGAGGCCTAAGGTTAGGTACCCTACTACACTACCTAGCATCTAGGCCCGCGTCGTCTCCATTCCTCCGTCCGCTGCCCGTGCCCTCCGTCCTCCTCTCGTGGACTACTTTTGGTCTTTCAAACCTAATATGTTCGCTTCTTATTCATCGTCATCGATCCTTCTCTTTGTCATTCGCTTTGCCCAGCAAGCCTCACCACGTCTGTATCAATTTCCAGCGTCTGCATTGACGCCCAACAAACATTCCATCCGTCCGTCAATCGGTGCCACTCGTTTTCAAAAATCCTCGCCTTTCAAGCACAACTTCCATACTCAACAGTGTGAGTGCGAAGGATACTAGCCTTTGACCTGTCATATTCTTCAAAGTTCTCCCTGCATTGCCGCGCACTTGAGAGATGCTGCGCTGCTTATTGCAACCAAAATTCAGGAGAATCTGTGAACGGGGCTACAAACCGTTCCCACCGGCGCCAGCGGGCAGGATTGTCATTGTCGACGGTGAGATTGCCCTCCGTGTCCAAGCCGTAGGTTAGAAGTCACTGATTCATGGGATGTTTAACTACATCCTTTGACAACGGGACGCAAAACAGAATGCGAAAGTTGCGCGCGCAGCCAAGCGTGATAGTTTCCCCATAAAGTCGCGGTCTGTCGTAAGCGTCATGTTCGTACCAATTTGCATCGCAGTAGACTGACCCGAAAACGAGACCTAAAGAACAATTTCATTGACTCACTATTTACGAACAAATCCGGCCACTCCGATGCCGTTCTGGCAACCTGGTGAACTTTTGTTGTTTTCAGAGTCTTCGATTCAGTGAAATCAGCCTGCCTGTTCCAACCAGTTACACCTTACCCTAAAAGCTACGTTAGACTGAGCAAACCAGAAAAATGTTGAGTCTAACCAGCAATCTAAATGGTATATTTGAACTCTGGATGACGGTAACCCAGCATGCCCTCGTTGCCCGCCGTCAGCCGGTAGTCACGCCCACCGCCGGCGCGCTTGCGGTTCTCGGCGGTGCAGTAGATAATGTTTGTCGTGCTGAGCATGAGGGACAGGCATAGCACGCCAATGTTGATGGCGTGGCCGGCGGTGTAGCGGGGTCTGCGTTTGTACGGTAAGTCTGGGTGGGCAGGTCGATTGGGGAGGAGCTAAGACTTACGCGTCCTTTTGCAGGTAGGTAAAGGTGGCAATGAAGGCCGCCATGTTCGCAATCATTATTTGGAAACCAGTCCCCGTGGCCCGTACGTAGTGCGGCGCAAGGTTGTTTGCGAGCCATCCCATCACAAGGGGACTGCAAGGGAAGACTCCTGCTGCCACGAAAAAGGTGCCGCCATACCTGGTCAGCGGCTTGTCGCTCGCAATCTGCATAACGTAGCCAATGATCGCAAGCGTGGCGAGGCCGATCATAAAAGGGCCGCGCATTTTGAGCTTGTCGGAGAAGTGGCCAATGGTGAGGACGCTGAAGAAGCCGCCGACATTAGGGGGTACCGTGAAGAGCTGCGCCTTGACGGACGTGTAGCCCAGCGTCTTTATAATGGTGGGCAGGAAGAGCGAGAAGGAGTAAATGGGCGTGATGATGGAGAAGAAGTTGAGAGAGAGGAAAATGGTTTGCCAGTTGAGAACGGCCCGTCGGACCCAGAACCAGCTGAAGGCTTCGGCTTCGACGTCGCTCTTCTGGGTTGCGCCATGCGAGTCGAGGCGCATGCGGGCTATGGCAGCTTCGCGTTCCTCCTCTGTCAAGAACTTGGCGTCGTTTGGCGTGTGTGGAAGGAAGAAGACGGTTATGCTAGCGAAGACGACTGTAATGGCACCCTGAAAATGTCTCAAGGAATGGCAAGCAGTCTGTGGTGGTACTTACCTCGACAAAAAAGATGAATGGCCAGCCATTGTAGCCCGGCGTGTGGATTCTTGCAAGCCCCGTAGCTAGTAGACCACCGAATGCACCGCTTAGAGGGGCAGCACAGTAGAACAAACCTATGCGATATAGGAGCTGGTGGCGTCGGTAGAACATGGCCAGATAAATGATAATTCCCCCTAGAATGCCGCTTTCAGCCAGTCCAAGGAAGAACCTCACGACCAGGAGCCCGGCATACGACTTGACGAAGCCAGTGCACGTGGAAATGATACCCCAGGCGCCGACCAAAAAGGGCAAGTAGTAGCCGGCCTTGAAGTACTTGAGAACGAGATTGCTGGGTACATCGTAGCAGATGTAGGGGACATAAAAGATTGCCAGGGCGATGTTGAACTTGTCTGAGTCAAGCTTCAAGTCTTCGGTGAGTCCGTCGATTCTTGCGTTGCCAATATTGCTTCGGTCGATGAAGGCGAGAAGCCACAAGCCAAAAAGCCAGGGTACGATGTGGACGTCGAACTTGCGTGTAATCTGCTTGTCAAGTTCGGGGTTGATGATAGCCCTTTGGCCGTGCAATGGAGATTGAGCTTGTTCAATGTACTCTTCAGGCTGGGAGGACTTCTCAAGGTCTTGGATCCCACGCAAGTCGGGAGTGACCATAATGCTGACAGATAGACAAAGAACGACTTTGGAACACAGGATTGACCGAGAGCAGCATATTTATACCAGGCCAGAGAATAGCAATGACCACACGGATGACTAGGAATCAGCTTTGGCAATCCCCCGCACAACAGGGAAGTTTCATACCCAAGAGGTTGAGAGCGAATCAGCATGGCCATGGCTGGTTGTGCAGGCGGGGTGGAGGCGGGAAGCAAGGTCATGGGTGGGTGAGATTGTAGGGTATGCAGCGAAATTGGTCAGCGAAGCCGTGCCATAACTGTGTTTTTAGCATTACTTTGCGCAACGTTGAGTTGGTCATATCAAAGGTGAGTTGCGTCGAAGAAAAGAAGGGCTGTTTGCCGGTACGATGAGTTTACCTGGCCCAAACCTTGGGTAATAATAGACCGGGAGTTTGGGCGAGGCAAGCCCAGCCGACGTCCATGGTTCGGAAATGTACCGCGACTGCGACAACGACAGCGACTCCGATCCGCGCCACTGCACTTCCGCCGGACACCTTTGCCATGCACCTCTCCGAAGACGAAATCTACCGCTCCTCCACCCAATACCGCCTGTGGTCCTTCACTCCCGAGAAGCTTCAATCTCTGAGAAGTTCGACCAATGCTGCTGCTGCTGAGCGCGTCAAGGCCAACATCAAGCGCTTTCGTGACATCAAGGCAGCTGATGGAAACGGTGAACGCAATGGCGCCTATGGAGCTGACCAGCTCGATCCGCTCACACCAGCGGAGGAGCTGAAGCTGGTCGTTATGTACTGCAAAAAGTGCATCGAGCTTGGCAACTTTCTCAAGTTCCCAAGTAGGGTCATCGTACGTCATCATTGAGTGCTGGCCCAACGACTTGCACGCGCTGACAGTCTTGTGTGTGTGCCAGGCCGCTGCTATACAATATGTTAAGCGCTTCTACCTTTTCAACTCGGCCATGGTCTACCATCCCAAGAAGATCATGCCGTCCTGTCTCTTCCTTGCCACCAAAACCGAAGTCAACTTCATCTCGTCGGCTACATTTGCGTCCAAGCTGCCCTCGACGACCGCCGAAGATATTCTCGCCCCAGAATACTTGATAGTTCAGGCCCTCAGATTTACACTGGAGGTGCGGCATCCGCATCGTGGCTTGGACGGCGCTAACCTGGAACTCATGGACACGGCCAAGGGCCAGGCATCTTTGCTTCCAGGAAGTCCCAAATCTCCCCAAGAGTTGCAGGCAGACATGATGTGGCTTCCTTCAGAGCCCAATGGCGCTCCTACCAACGGAGACGAAGCCTCGGTTCTTAGCAGAGTCAAGGCAGCATGGGGCACGGCGCGCGAGACACTCAAGACGGTGGCCACATACACCGATGTCTACTTTTTCTACACACCCTCTCAAATTTGGCTCGCCGCTCTCCTTCTTGCAGACGAGCCCCTCGCTCTCTTCTACTTGGATACAAAGTTTCCGCCGGCAAAACTTGAGGAAAACTCGGCGATTTCAGAGTTGAAAAACAAGGTCGTAGCTACAATACGGGCATGTGCAGAGATGCTCAAAGCAGGGCACGTGGAAGAATCAAAGGAGGAAATCTCGCGCATAGCGCGAAAGAGAGACGCCTGCAGTGACCCGGAAAAGGCTGATCTGATTGGACTTCATGCGGCGCAAAAAAGAGGTGGTGCTTTGGAGGGACAGCTTGATGAAAAGGCAGCCAAAAGACGAAAGCTGGAGCGCGAGCAGAGCCAGCAGCAAGCGGAAGATTTCTGGGGACCGGAAATCAAGAAATATTGATGAATGGGATCAAGAAGGCGTCAAGACACGGTGATACAGGAGTTGCCCGAGAGGTCTGCATGTTTACTTTTGCTCAATTTCTCGGTTCAAGGGGCTTACCGTAGGTATCCGTGTTTGTTTCGTACAGTCATTGGTGGATGCACATCCGGGTTTCTTCCGATTAACGTCGTGCCAACCGGAACGCACCTGGCAGTCACTTGACGTTTCCTTCCGATGCCTCAACACACTTGCAGTTCCCATTCAAGTCATGGAATCGTGGGAAAACGACAGACGCAATGAATCGCCTCCCGCCATGTCTGAACACCAACCTGGCCTGTACAGCGTCGCCAAGACTCCCATGTCCCGCAAATCGCATCGAAAGTCGCGTCTTGGCTGTGAAAATGTAAAAGGCGAAGAATAAAGGTATCTCGTTTGTGTCCCATCTTCCTTGTCGGCTTTGTCCGAGCACACTTTTCTACAGACCCTGCTTCTGGCTCGCTGCCTGACGTCCAGAGTGGCGCGTCACGTGCCAATAGCTTGCCATGGGCACCTTAGAATCATACTAATGCTTCCAGTGAAGCTTCAAGGGATAGCACGCCCAGGTTCAAGTCGAAGACGACTATGAAACCAATTCCTCCTCGCAAAATTTGTCCCTTTGTTGAGAGTGATGCAGAGAAAGAAGTGACAAGCCCGCGCAATAAGAGGGCTCATCGCGAGCCTGAGCATGACCACACGCCTGCGGCGGACAGCTGTTTGCTGACACCGGCCAACTTATCGTAAGATGCGGCTCAAAGTAAGTTGCTTCGTGATCGAGCCCGGCAAGATTCACCGCGACGGCCACAGCCTACGGCAAGGGACCCTGATCTAGCCAGCTTATTTGAGGAATCGGGTTCAACGGTCGACTGCGCCTCCCTATTTGTTCAAGAAATAGTCACTCCTGAAAAGAAATTAGCACTTCCTCAAGCAGTTCAGCCAGTGGTGAGCACGCAAATGACCATGGACAGGCAATGAGGAACGCTTTGGCGCAAAACGACCAACCGCAGCCCACGAGTGATCTCAGGGCGAAGCCAACCACCAACAGCGATGACGATCCATTTTCACCGGCGGCATCATCGTTAGCGTCACAAACAGTCCTTCCATCCGTCCCAAATATCAACAGATTAGAGATGATCGGGATAATAGCGGAAAGGAACCTACAGAACGAGCTGTCGGATTCATCAACTCCCCAACCAGTACAAAGGAGCCAGCCTGTATCACAAGTTGCTATAAAACCCGGCCCCAAAATCAGCAGGGCTGAGATGGCCGGGTTATTTGCAGAGCGAAATCCACAAAAGCAGATCAGTTCGATGCTCATTCCTCCTGAGCCAGGAGCAAAGACATAGTCTACGACCCCTCAACCTGTCAAGATGACGCGACATCTTGTCACAGATACTGGCAGCTCTCGATATCGAGCCATCTCAGTTTCCAGCGCAGAGAACGGAAATGAGTACACCTCGAGCAATAGCTCCTCGGACAAGGACGAGCAAGATGATGGGAAGAAAGACGATGGAGCCCAAGATTTAGACAGGCAATACTAGAAAGGACCCATGTTAAGAGCCCTCAAACTCCTCCGTGGTGGGGCTTCCAGCTCATCCTCAAAGGGTGACGACAGCGGAGGGAGTCGTGGCCTTGGGCCAGCTGACATATTCAGCACCCGACCACCAGTGCCTTCAAAAAAGCCGGATCAGCTAGTTCCACCAAAGGGTGGAGCTGCCCCTGCTCAGCACTCTGGCTGGCAGACTGCCTCCGCCATGATCCAAAAAATACCCGCGGCTCCAGAAGTCAAGAAACCAGCAGCTGTCGGTACCAGCGCCTCTTCCCTTGAAGACCCCCAGAACAGGCATGATAAGCGTAGGGAGCAGGACACAAAAGAGAAGCGTCGACTAGCTGACAAGAAGAAGGAGAAGAGCACAAACCTGGACGATGCTGAGGAGCAGATCAAGGAGGAGATGGAAAGCGTCGAAGAATCTATTGGAGATATCATGAAATACCGCGCAGAAATGGAAAGAATCGCGCAAAAAAAGCGAGAAGCCGAGGAAGAAATGAGTCGGCAGGCCGAGGCCGAGTCTGAGTCCGACTTGGAAGAAGAGAGAGAGGAACCTCAGCCGTACAATGGATCGCGACCGTTCATCAAGCCTCCTCGCAAGGCTCTGACCCAGAAGCAAAAGAGCGTGGCAGCTCGAGGAAGACTGAGGCAGGTTGCCCCAGCGAGGCAACTCTCCGAAAAGTCCGTGCCCATCGAAGACGACTATGAGGCCGATGATGAATGTGCAAAGGCGAAGCCCGCGGCACGACCACGTAAAAGGCCCTCCAGGAGCAAGAACTAGTCCGCTCAACTGAGAAAGCGAAAAATGGATACCGAAGAAACCAAGCTACCCAACGGCCCGCGGCTAGACGAACTGGGAGACAACACTTTACCAATAACATCCACATCAATCATATATCTTCCTCGCTATATTGGCGGCCAACAGTGGCTCTCCCGGATAGGTTGAAACGTCGATTACCTCAAAGACATTACTACTACTAAGAACGTAAGACTGACGTGATAACCACTACACTAATCTCGCAACCACTACTGAGAACGTTTTATCGTTACTTTTGCGATTTGGTGAGATACCGCGCATCTAGGCACGTGGAATTAAGAGCGTGGTATAGTTGACTGGAGAGGGAATGAGGAATGCGGCATGGGCTACGAGCCCGCACCTGCTTTCTTTCCAGCGTAGCTTGCCTCCCAGCACTTCACCACACAACGCCTTCTGACCTCCATTATTCTCGACATTCTTCGCGGGTGTCGCCTCCCACAAAGCTCAGCCGTCATTCATCTGGCCGACACCTTACCCTTTCGATGCAGCTCTAAACTCCGACCCACCGCTCGAACGCTCTGAATTCATCAGCCGTACTCCCGTTGCATCGTAAACCCATAGCCGCACACGCTGCTGACGTATTTTGCAACAGTGAATCCGTCGTAACTCAGTGTACTGTTCTTGACAGCCATGGCCGCCACAACCAAGCGCAAGACTCGCGCTGACTCGTGAATTGACCAAAAGAAAAGGGCAGGCAAGCCAGAGGTGAATAAATCAGAAGCAAATAGGGCAAAGATAGCGACGGTCCAGGCAAATGATTCAGCGACAAACAAGAAAATAGCAGAAAATTTTGGCACAAAGAAGCCGGAGGAGGAGAAACCAGAGGCAAATGGCTCGAGGGTAAAAAGATCAGGGGCACACGAGGGCAGGGATAAGGGAGGTCAAGGCAGAGGAGCCAGAGGCAAATGAGCCAGAAGCAAGCACATCAGGAGCAAAAGAATTTACCGAACTTCCCACGCCACCTACCGCAGCCAGAGTAATCGCACGCGTTGCCCGCGAAAAATCTTCAGGGCCAGTCCTGCACGTCGTACAACAGCTGTCGATATTACCGACCGGGTATCTCATCGACGATCTCAATATGTTTGCAGCGTTCGAGCCCAACAGGCTGTCTCAAACAACGGAAAACGGAAAGGAGGCGTGTTGGAGCCCGCCGTCACTCCTGTCGACATTCTCTTGCTGAGCCTATCTCCACTCCTTTTGCACATTACGGATTCAGCTCGGCGAGCTCACCCCTTCCATATTCGGTTGTTTGCTCCGTTCACCTCCCTCACTCATCCTGCATCTGAACTATATCGGCTCGGCGTGCCTGTCGCACAACCTCACCCCGTTCTATGAACGTGGTACGGGACCCTGTCACGCGCGTCAGTGATCTGTATATAGCTCGTTCGTAGTTCAGGTAGTCAATGGGCACCTTTTGACTCCCACGGCATAACATAGGCAGAGATTTCCCTGCAACATCGCAGGTGTTAAATGTAATTTTGGACCTAAGACCTGTCGATTATAATTACTGCTGCCATCGAATTATAACAGATTCTAACGCCTTATCTCCTCTTACTCTCTGCACTGCTTTCCGAACGACGATACTAGACGATATCACGTGTGGTGTTGTTGCTTTTGAGCGGCTTATCAGGCGCAAATTACCGTCGCCCACTCGATTCGAAAAGACCCCCAACCAAAACCAGATCTACCTACGCAGCGGCTGCTCCTGCAATCCCGGTAGCGTGGTAGAGCACCTTAGCAGAGCGTAGGCGAGATCCTCCTCGCTCCACTAAGACGTGCCTGGGTTTTCTGCGGTCATTGTGACGAAATAAGTAGATAGCAGACAGGGTGTGGAGCTGTAGCCGGAGCTGGATCAGCTGTCACGAGTTTGGCAGGCACTGTTACGGTCTGCAACCGGCACAGACCTCAGGCGTGTCCTTTGGCCTTACTTCCGTTCTGGGAGGACAATTACGACCTCACGAACGGAGATCGTTCCCCCAGCTCGGGCCGAGCCAGCTACCACTGACTGGCCCCCTTCCGTATCCCTCTTGTGTTAGGTCTGGCTAGCTCTCTGAGTTGGCCCGGCAGGCTTAGCTTTACTGTTCTGAATGGAGTCATTCTGCGAGTCTTCGCCGTGATCTCTTGACAGGCACGTGTCATGGAATGACCTCAAGTCCGTTGCGCGCTCGCGACCCTATGTTACGAGCACGTCGGTGGGCCCTCTGTTAGTCACCAATCAAGTCAGCAACTACTAGCCCACTCTTATATAGCCCCTGCCCCTAGATGTTACTCTCTCTCTCTCTCTAGCCCCTGCCCCTAGACTAGACAATAGACACGCTTTTTGGATCTCAACATACTCTCAACGACTACACGTAGCAGATCCGGAAACCTGCGAGTTTATCGAAAGTCGACTATCCAATATTTACAAAGCCTATACGGACGTATTCTCAAAGAAAGAATCAGACACCATTCCACCGTTTCGGGAAGGTGCGGACCACAAAATTGTCTTACTGAGGATTCGTCCGCCTACCTACCTCCACGCCCACTTCATGAAATGACCCAGGAACAACTCCAGGCCGCCAAAGATTATATTCTGGAAAACTGACGAAAAGGCTTTATTGTCCCTAGCAAGTCTCCCTGGTCTTCACCCATTTTGGTCGTCAAGAAACCTGGAGGAGAATGGAGGTTTTGTGTCGACTATCGGAAACTCAACGCCTACGTGGAAAAGGACCCTTATCCGTTGCCAGTCATTGATGAATACTCGGACGAATCGCCAATGGAAAGATCTACACCAAAATTGGCGTCCGTAAAGCCTTTCACCGGATCCGGATGTCTGAGGCCTCTGAAGATTACACCACGTTTCGTTCGCGTTATGGTTTATTCAAGTATCGTGTTTTGCTTTTTGGTCTTTGTAATGGACCTGCTGCATCTCAACGATTCATTACTTTTGTACTCTTTCCTTAGCTTGATGATTTCGTTATTGCTTTTATAAGACAGCCAAAATAGGCCTACTTCTTTGCTCTCCTTCAGAGTACATGTTTTAGTGCTGGACGTGCAGGTACATCGTCCCAATCAGTTCCTTCATAGTCCTCCTTGTCGTCGTACCTTTCGATCCAAGTTGATAGGTTTTCTGGTGGTCCAGCGGCGTGCGGGTGTTCTTGGTGGTAGGCTGCGATTTTATGTGGCGTTCCTACAAAGTCGCTTGCCGGACACCAAGTATCATAACGGTCGTATCCCAGCCAATCAACTGGGTACTTCAGGACTCCTCTCTCTATCTTGCTATTCCTTACTGTCGTGATTTCCCACTCATTTTTGCCCTTATACAAGATTGGTGGCTCTGGTTCCGGTACCTGTCCTGGTAGGGGGTCTTCGGCGGCTTTACGCAGTCGGTCCGCGTTA